>BSBK01003285.1:1622500-1807500 GCA_027943335.1 Chamaecyparis obtusa
GGAAGAAGCGGTGGGTAAAAAGGTGTTTGGAGGTCAAAATTAGGGCTCAGAAGGGGCTTAATAAGGAGCGAAGGGGCCAAAAATAGGTCATTTGCACACTTAGAGCCTAGAATTTGAGATTTTGGAGCTCTGGTAAGCGAGAACGAGATGGAAAGTAGAGGGTGATTGACTCACCATTCTAACATTATGTGACGTGTCTGGCATCATGGAGGTCCTGACCGAGAGGTAGGCTCGAAAAATGCACCTTTTCATTATGTTTTTATAACACTTATCACATGTTTTATTACAAAAACAAGTGATCCCGCGAGTGTGAGATCGGCAGAAATGAGACCAGGCATGTGGGAACATGTTCCTACAAAAATGATATGGGAAGGGGAGCACATAGTCGTGCTATGACCCTTAGGTTGAGTGGACAGGCAGCCAAAGGAGCCAGCGGTTTATAGTTGGGGAAGTTGGTGACATACCAAGGAGGTGGAGACACAAACTTTTGGTGGGAGACACTAGATGGGATTCGGGATGGGGTCACCTGGCGACTATATCTAGGTCACACATGATGGGTAGAGGATGACAAGGAGCTGTCATATACCATACTACCAGCATTTTTGACAGGTCGATGAGACTATATCGTTGAGCAGTATAGGCCAGATAGGGTCTCACAACAATTTGGGTATGTGTAGGATGTGCCAGGGGCAGTGCAGTAGTACCAGTGGGCCACATGAGAGTGGGTGTTGGAGTTTGGACTGGCATAGGATATGACAAGGCTGATGGCTGAGTATCAGGCCATGCAGCCATTTCAGTGGGACTAGGTTGGTGGAGCAGTAGATCCCGGGACCACACCTGCATATGATGAGTGGTTTTGGCCTCTGAGACTGGTGGGGAGATCAAGGTTACCCGATTGGGAGGGAGTAGCGCCTATATATAGGGGTTGTGGGAGGAGAGGAGGTAGAGGGAGAGGGAGAGGGAGAGGTGGAGATAGAGACAAAGATAGAGATGGTATGGATGTGGATGGGGGGAGACGAAGGGGGGATAGGCACTCATAGTGTAGGTACCTATAGGACCACCAACCACAGGAGTTGGGTCATCTAGAGGAGGGGGGATTATTTAGCAGGGAACTTGGCCTCTCTATAGGCTGCATATGACCAGACTAGTCATATGCTCTGGGATGTGCAGGGTGAGAGGGATAGTCTGAGAGGGGAGAGGGATAGTTTGATAGCATGATTAGCGTAGGTGATAGAGGAGGGGCTGATGACTATTCACTAGAGGGATCAATTGCAGAGGGAGAGGGATGTGATGTTGGTAGAGAGGGATCAGCTGAGAGGGGATAGAGATGGTCTGCGATCAGAGAAGGACTGTCTATAGGGGGAGAGGGACATGGTCGTCCAGCAGCGGGTGGTGGACATCACTACATGGGGTTCACATGATTGATCAGGAGAGGTATCTGACCTCTAGAGAGAGCTCCTTAGGATGAGTGACCAGATCGGGTGGTATAGGGGCATGTATCATGCAACAGTGCCCATCGAGCGATTCTGACACTATAGACGTCCAAGCCGCTCAGTGGCCACAGGGTCAGGGACCAGTGGGGGTTCAGGTGCAGGGGTTGGCAGTAGCCATAGGATAGGGGGAAGCACGCCCATGGTTGGCACATCTCATGGGTTAGGTCAGGGGAGGTGTCGGTCCAGACACACATAGAGTCAGAAGTAGCCGGTTGGAAGCTCTGTGTAGATGGTGGAGGCTGAGGTATCAGGGGGGAGGATGGAGGTGGATTCAGGTACAAGATATGGGGCCGTATAGGTACAAGGTATAGGTACATAGGACTTGGTGGGAAGGACATTGTTACAGGATCCGGTACAGGTGGACCCCTTGGGTAATGAGTTTGATATGCAACCTCCCTCAGGAGAGGCAGATAGGAAGTCATATGTTGCGAGCCAGATTTTTGTTTTGTAGCTATTTATTGATGGAGGGAATAGTCCCTATGTATATTTATATATGTACTCTTGGATGGACATGGACTGAGATAGACATTTTATTCTTTCATTCTTTGGGCTGGGACATGTATTATTCTTTGCCATGATTTATAAATACATGACGAGCTGGGTGGGATATGAGATGTAATGTATGGATGTGTGAATGCATATGATGCACTGACGTGGATGATGCAGGATGTGATGTGATTTTCTATATGTTGTGAGACTAACATGTGTGTGATGCAGGATGCAAGGTGCTTGATGTGATATGATGTGTTTATATGATATGCATGTTCTGACGATTTGTGGATGCAAAATGTGATGTAATGCTTTATATGTATGATTTATGTATATGATGATCAAATGCGTATATGGATGTTTTAATGTGTTAACAATGCAAGATAAAAAATGACCTAACAATGTAAGATAAAATGAACCTAAAATGCCTTAATGAAAGATAATGAATGAACTTAAAATGAACCTTAACAATGCAAGATGATAAGTGATGAACTAAAATAAAAGATAATGAATGAACTAAGATGGATTAAATGAACGATAATGAATGCAATTTAAAATGGATCCTAACAATGCAAGATTAAAATGAATCTATATGATAAATGGATGGTAATGAATCTAATAATGCAAGATTAAAATGAATCTAAAATGGATTTAACAATGCAAGATTAAAAATGAATCTAAAATGGATTAACAAAGCAAGATTTAAATGAATCTAAAATGGATTAATGAAAGATAATGAATGAACTTAAAATGAACCTTAACAATGCAAGATGATAAGTGATGAACTAAAATAAAAGATAATGAATGAACTAAGATGGATTAAATGAACGATAATGAATGCAATTTAAAATGGATCCTAACAATGCAAGATTAAAATGAATCTATATGATAAATGGATGGTAATGAATCTAATAATGCAAGATTAAAATGAATCTAAAATGGATTTAACAATGCAAGATTAAAAATGAATCTAAAATGGATTAACAATGCAAGATTGAAATGAATCTAAAATGGATTAACAATGCAAGATTAAAAATGAATCTAAAATGGATCAACAATGCAAGATTAAAAATGAATCTAAAATGGATTAACAATGCAAGATTAAAAATGAATCTAAAATGGATTAACAATGCAAGATTAAAAATGAATCTAAAATCAATTAACAATGCAAGATAAAATGGACCAAGGATGAGACAATGAATGCAACATAGTGAAATGAGATGAGCCAATGCAACCTAGGATAGTGACATGAAATGAAACGCATGTAGGAAGGAAGAGGGGAACATATGAATGCAAATGGGAGGTTGAAGGTGAGGTGTAAGGATGAGGTGGCACAACATATCACTTCTTGAGTGAGCCCTCATTGAGGGATGAAGAGGTTGGTGTGGAAGGGATGATGAACAAGGGGGCATTTGCATAATTAAAATCTATGAGTTAGGGATGTGAGGTGAGGGTGAATGAGGTGGATAGGTTTGCATCATGACGAGGTGTTTATGAGGGAAGGATGGGTTAAAAAAGGATGTTAGGATGATGCTTTTGGGGGATTTGTTTAGGATGATCACTGAGATTGGATAAGGATGTGATTTTTAGCTAGGAAGTTCAATAGGTGGGTGGATATTTAGTGAAGCTTGAGCGCGGGGTATTCCAAAGAGGAATACCACCATGTAGTTTGAGCACTTAGTTTGATATAGCAACAGAAGGGACTAACCAAATTTACTAGGAACTTGAGGTCATGTCGCTAGCATTGCATAGGACTGACGTGAAAAAGACACACAAGGGTTTCCCCAGCATTACGCATGCACCCAAAAGGAAGCATGGTGAAAACGATGCAGGGGAACCCACAAACAAACAACATTTCCCAAGTGCACCAAGTAATCTAGAAGATCACATGTGAACCGTGCAAGGGTCATGTCTGATTGACTCATAGGCAAAAACAAAAGAGCAAAAAAGACCTTGCCCCAGAAAAATGCCTCTCATCACAGTGCACGATGATATAAAGGATCATGGCGACTTTGAGAGTAGTCAACTAAGACCTAAAAACCAACTAAAAAATCCAAGAAAACATTACAAAATCAATGTGATAAGACCAAAAGGCATCCTTTGCCAAAAGGGATCGACCGACTATGGATGTTGTGATTAGGTTAGACATGGACGAAGGATGCATCCTACAAGGGCCTGGTTGGTGGGTTTTGACTACAATTGGAATTGTTGATGGGAAACTAGAGAACCTTCAGAGAATCATAGTGACACGAGATGCTTGTTGAGGAACAAAATGCTGATGTTGTGGTCATGATGGGCCATGTGATTTACGATCAAAAGGAACTACGAGGAAAATAGCACGATATGTACAATACTGGAGATATTATATACAACAAATATTTACAAAAGCTCAGGCAATCGGGATAGGTCAAACAAGTGACAAATATATACAAAGCTCAGTGGGTAGGGTTAGTTCACATCTTGGTATATACAGGAAGCTCAGGGGTTGGGATAGTAGATCTTATTTTCTTATGCAATGGGAATGACACCTTGGGAACAAGGGATGAGTGAAATGGGACGACAAGTGATAGCGGGTGGGTTTTGATGGAGGAATGGGAGTTTGATAGATAATGATATGGTCCATTATGTGTGATGCCTATTTATGGGTTTTTGCCAACATACTTACCCAAGGTGCCTGATTGCCAATTTTTCACCATTGGGCAGTTATTTTCTCTTTACTTCTTTTCATTTTTTTGTATTTTTTGCTTTTTTTTGTGAATTTTTTCAGGATCATATAAATTGCTTAAGCATAGAACCGCTTCAGATGTATGATGTTAATGGGATCATTAAGGGGCTCCCCTTCAGGTGTGGATAATTGATAAGCTCTAGAGACAAAGCAAGTTTCCACTACATAGGGACCCAACCAGGTGGGCTCGAACTTACCTTTCTTCTCAGGGTTAGCCTATACTTTTTGGTTCTCTTTTAGGACCATGTCTCCCACTTGGAACTGTTAGGGGTGCACCTTTTCATTGAAGCTCCTTTTGAGGTGGTTTTGGTACATGATGAGGTGATCATAGGCCTATTGCCTCTTTTCATATAGCAAGTTTAGCTGAGTAAGGCGTGCCATGCGGTAGTCTTCATCTGTGATGTAATTCTTCACGGACATGCATAGTGAAGGGATTTCGACCTTGATTGGTAGAACAACTTCAGCACCATATACCAGGGAGTATGGGGTGGTGCCTGTGGGTGTACGAAATGAAGTGTGATAGGCCCAGAGGGTGGGATTGATTTGTAAGTGCCAGTCATGCCCAGAATCATTGACAACTTTTTGTATGATTTTTAGGATGGTTTTATTAGTTTCCTCAGCTTGACCATTTCCTTGTGGAAAATATGGGCTAGAAAAGAGTTGGTGGATGTGGAACTGGTCACAGACTCCTTTGACATTCTAGTTTTTGAATGGAGTGTTGTGATCTGTGAAGATGGTGGAGGGGATGCCAAAATGGCAAATGATGTGGTAGAGGATGAATTTGGATATTTGGACACCTGTAGTTAGATTGAGCAAAATTGCCTTGACCCACTTTGTGAAATATTTTATGGTCGTTATGATGTACTTGTGTCTGTCAGAGGAATGGGGGGTGATCATGCCAACAAGGTTGAAACCCCAACATGAGAAGGGCCACGGAGGTGCAATGGGCTATAGATCTTGCGCTGGTGTATGTATCAAATTAGCATGATGTTGACACTATAGGCACTTCTTTACAAACTTGCTAGCATCATGCTCCATCATCGACCAGTAATACCCAACTCTAAGTAGCTGCTTGGCAAGGATGATGCTACTCGTGTGAGCACCGCAAATACTAGCGTGAACCTCTTGTAAAGCCAAGGAGGCCTCGTTCGAGTCTAAACATTAGGAGAGGACATTATGATACCCATGATGATATAGGGTGTTGGCTACAAGATTGTAGTAGGATGCTCTACGAATGAAGTTCTGGCATTGGGTGTTAGTGAGGTGAGGAGATATGATACCATTTTTTAGGTAAGCATGAATATCATGGTACTATAGGGATTGGGGACCAACCAAGATGCATACCATGTTGGAGTCAACATTCTTGTAAGCAGGCCTATGTAGCTGCTCAACTAGAAACTCATACTGTGTAGCATCATAGGGGATTTCCAATAGTGACCTGATGGTTACCATAGTGTCGGCTACCTTGTTTTGGAGTCTTGGCACTTGTGTGAACTGTATGCTGACAAAGTGTTCTTTGAGCTTATCCACAAGCTCTTTATAGGGTAATAGCCTTTCATCCTTTGTTTGAAACTTATTGAGGACCTGTTTGATGATCAATTGAGAGTCCTCAAATACTTGTAACTCCATGATATTCCAATGTATAGTTGTTCTGAGGCCTACAATGAGGGCTTCATACTCTGAAATGTTATTGGTACACTGGAATCCCAATTTGAAATACGTGGGGATGTAGTCGCCCTGAGGGGTCACAAAAAGTATCTCTGCCCCTATGATCCATGTGATGTGTATGATCCCTCAAAGTATAGCTTCCGCAGGGGTTGTTCTTTGACCATACAAAGATGCTCATCTAGGATTTCCATCTCTAGAGGGCATACGTCGACTAAAGGTGCTTTGGCAAGCTAATCTACAATAACATGTCCCTTGATGGCCTTTCGATCGATGTACTGGATGTCAAATTCACTAAGGAGCATTACCCACTTTGCCATTTGTCCTATGAGCATGGTCCTTGAAAGTAGGTATTTGAGAGGGTCAACTTTTGAGACTAGCTTAACTATGTGGCTAAGCATATAGTGGTGAAGTTTTTGAGTGGCAAAGAGCACCTCCAAGCATGCTTTTTCGATGGGGGAGTAGTTTAGCTCATAGCCTACTAGTGTTCGAGTGATATAGTAAATAGCCCTCTCTTTTCCATTATAGTCAAGTTGGGCTAGGAGTGCCCCTAGTGTTGTGGTAGTTGCAGATATGTACAAAATGAGGGGCCTTCCTGGCATTGGTGGTACAAGAATAGGTGAATTTTCCAGGTATTCTTTGAGGTTTTTGAAGCTGCGCTGATAGATGGGATCCCACTTGAAGGTGGTATCCTTTTGTAAAAGATGCATGAATGGCTGACACTTGTCTGCTAGTTGGGAAATGAATCTTCATACCGATTGAAACTTTCCTTGTAGGCTCCTTAGCTGTTTGAGGGTTATGGGAGGAGGAATCTCTATAATGGCTTTCACCTTCTTGGGATCAATTTCTATGCCTCGCCTAGACACAATGAACCCCAATAGCTTTCCATAAGTAACACCAAAGACACACTTTTTTGAATTGAGCCTTAGGCCATAGTAATGTAAGTGATCAAGGACCTGCTCGAGGACATTTAGGTGTTCATACCATGTTCTATATTTTTCTAGGTTATCGTCAACATAGTCTTCCAAAATTTTATGGATCATATCATGGAAGATTGCAGTCATCGCTCTTTGATAGGTAGCTCCCGCATTCTTGAGCCCAAATGGAATCATGTTGTAACAGAATGTGCCCCATGGTGTGGTGAATGTTGTCTTGTGATGGTCTGCCTCAGCTATTTTAATTTGATTGTATCCTGAGAAACCATCCATTAGTGATAGCATCTCATAACCGGATGTGAGATCTATGATCATGTCTATGTTGGGAAGTAGGAAATCATCTTTCAGACATGCCTTATTGAGATCTCTGAAGTCTGTATAGCTTTTTATTTCACCTGAAGGTTTGCTGATGCGTATCATGTTGGAAATCCAATCTCAATAATCAATGGCTCTAATTATCTTGCCTTGGAGAAGTTTCTCAAGCTCTACTTTTACTGACATTCAGATCTACTGCCAGATGATGGACAACAATATTTAGGTCCAGTCCTAGCATGTGGGAATATGACCATGCAAAATGTATGATGGACTCTCAAAGAATAGCTATGAGGGCCGATTCTTCACCTTTAGTTAAGGATGTTGCAATATAGGTGGTTCTTGGGATTTCTTATGTGCCTAGGTTGACTGGTTTGGTTTCCTCGATGACTATGGATGACTAGTCTGGTTAGTAATCTTGGATGGGTGGAAGAGGCAAGTTTCCATCCTCTAGTGCCTCAGAGAGGTTTCACTAGAGGATACACCCTTTATTTTTACTATTTCTGAATTGGGATGTTCCCTAGAAGGGTTTTCACATGAGGATTCTTTATTTTATTTTTAATTTTTAATTTTGTAGCTGGAGGCTTCCTCTTCCCTAAAATATCCCTTGGGATCAAGCTGATAAACTTCTGCTGAGTCTTTCCCCCAATCTGATTGTGGATCTCTGGCACCCATGAATTTTAGGAGTGCGACCTTACTTCAGAACTCATCAATGTGTACCATGCTTGGTTGGTCCCAGTCTATGAGGTCAGGGTGAATGAGGGGGAGGTCAATGAGGTTGATGGTGAGTTGGCGAAGGAAAAAATTTCCTAGGAAGGTTTCATTGTCAAAGATATCATCGTAGGATCATTTTTCTTCCTCTTTTGGGACATCTTCGACTTCCACAATTTTGTCTTGGATATTCAAAAGGGTCACATTGGTCCAATTGGTGCCCCCAGTCATGACATTGAGCCTTGATATGTGTAGGCAAGGGGTATTAAAGCCGAGGCCTTGATTTTGTGGATTTTTGGATGCTTCAATGAGGTCTTTCATTCTAGCCTCATTGGGTCCTAGATCACCTCCTTGATAATCCCATTGTTCAGTGGCCCATTTTTTTGGTATAGGATATTTGTCTTTGAAGTACCCAAGGAGCTTAGTATCAAGAGGTAGGGGATCCTTGTAAAGCCATTGATTTCTATCGAGTGCCAACTCTTGGCCATACAAAATCCCATTAGAGACGAAAGCAAATGAGCCCGGAGTCTTGATCTTGGGGCTTTCCTGAGAGGCCTTGGTTTGATGACATGGTCATCCTTGTGTGTGTGGGTCTAGGGGGAGAGCCCCTACTCTGAAGGCATCGGTAAGGTTGTATTCTCTACATCCCTTGTTGTTGATCTTGATGGAGGAGAGAGTGGAGGACAAGATTGTTTTTGGATCATAATGGGATTGAGAAGAACTGGCGACAAACATGCCAATATCAATTCCAAGACAATGAGTGGAGTGGGGGAATGAAGTTTCAATTGCACGATAGTATGCGAAGGGATGGGGGTTTACGTGGATGGTGATTTTAGTGCCTTGATATGGGAATTTGATGCACTGATGATAGGTGGAGGGGACGGCTTGGATGGAAGGGATCCATGAACAACTGAGGAGGATGTTGTAGGGGAGGTCAAGATCAACAATGTGGCATATGGTATCTTGGACAACGAGGCCAATCTTGATAGGAAGAAAAATAGTACCTTTAGAGGTAGGCTCTAGGTTGTCATAAGCCTTGATGGTGATTACATTGTGAGAGATGTTTGCTTCTGTGAAACCAACCTGTTGGACGAACTTTAATGTACAAAGATTTAGGGCCAAACCATTATCTATCATGACCCTTTTTATGGCGAAGTCATTAATTATGACGACGATGCAGAGTGGGAGATTGTGATCTGGTTCAACGGATGGCATGTCAGATGGTTGGAAGGAGAGTGTGGAAGGGGTGGATAGGTGCCCTACAAGGTTCTTGAATTGAATGGCATTGATGTTCACAGGGACATGATTTTCTTGGAGGGCATTATTGAGGACTTCCTGGTGAAGGGAGGATGTACGGAGGAGGTCGAGGATGGAAATTTATGCAAGCATGTTCACAAGGTATTTCAAGAGGTTGTATTGTGCACTGGGGATGGTTGTAGTACTACCACCGGTAATAGATATCTTGCCTCTGTAGGTAGTAATGACACATTGACTATCAAAACCTTTGATATGGATTACGTTCACATTTGGTTCGACCTAGGAGATGCAACCAATGAATTTATCATAGTTGATGTAGGTCATGGTATAATATTTCCCATCACCATGGTCACCTTGTTTACCCTTGCCTTGGTTCGGGGGAGGGTTAGCATTGGCTTGATTCCTTCCTGCATTGTGTTTAGGAAACACATTTTGGTATATCTGCAGGTTGTTGTTTGGTGATGTCTGCGAAGGGGCATCAACTATGATCTCCTTTTTATTGATGAGGTCTTGGACATAGTGCTTGAGTTTCATGCACTTCATGGTGGCATGTCCCTTAGCACGGTGAGAGTCACAATACTCATTGTCCTTGTACTAGGTTGGCTTGGGTGTTGACTCGTCAAAGGCCTGGGTTTGCGGATACATAATCAGATTTGCACTAGCCATGCGGTGGAAGATAACATCCAGGAGTTCTCCAAGGGGCGTAAATGTGCATTTCTGATTATTTTGAACATGAGGCTTGTTCTATCCTTGGGTGACAGATATGGCACTGGTTTGATTAACAGGTGGTTGACAAGGTGGTTGCTGATAGGTGGGTGCTTTTTGCTAGTACACAGGTGCTTGTTATTGGTACGTTGGGGGAGGGGGATTCGGAGCGGCTACAACAACTTGGACATGCTTGGTGTCCATGGCTCCGTTTGTGACCACATTTTTATTCTTATTCCTGTAGCAGGAGCGGTCATTGTTAGGTCTATCTTGGGAGCTCTCCTTGTAATGCTTAATGGAACCCTCATGCAAAAGACCTCATTTGATATCCATTCCCTTTCCTTTTATGTCCTGATAAGTTTGTATGTAGTTCATGCACATGAAATGGGATAACTTCAAATGCAAGTTGTTGATGAATATCTTGGTGAGGTGTTTTTCTGGCGGTTGGTATGACAGCCTCATGGTGAGGTTTTACCATCTTTGTAAATAGTCTACCAGGGTTTCACCTCCCTTTTGTTTAGCATCACATACATCCAGTAAGGAGAGCTCGTTCTTGATATTATGGGCATATTGGGCCACAAATTTCTCTGAGAGTTCTGTGAATGTGGAGACAGACCCATAGGGTATTTTGTAAAACCACTCGATAGCGGTTCCTCCTAGACTCTTGGGGAAAATGCGCATGAGATATATGTCATTGTGTGCCACTTCTTGGTATTCCATGTAGAACTCCTTGATGTGGCTGACTGGGTCTCCCTTCCCTTGATACTTATTGAACTTGGGTGTCTCAAAATTTTTAGGGAAGGGAAGTGTTGTGATTCATCTGTCGAAAAGGTATGGACATACTCCTTCAAACTTGAATATTTTACCCTCAATGCCAGCCTTGAGTTCTTTGAGGGTGTTCTTTATTTCTTCTCATTCTGAATTGATAGGCATTGGTGTGGGTACTCCCACTAGGAATGGATCTAATGGTGTGGGTGAATATGGGGGAATATGCGGGGGATACTGTGAGGTTGGGTATGGGGATTGTCTGATAGGAAAGGTTGTTTGAAATGGATTTTGGATGGCTTGTTGGGTGATATATTGCTAATGCAAGGTTGAGGCATGCTGTTGTGTGCGATATGGAGTGGCTTGCTGCTATGGGATGAGAGGAATGGGTTGTTGTGTCAGGAAGTACTATTGTTGTGGAGGAGGTTAGTAGAAGTGTTGTTGTTGGGAATGGCGTTGGGCTTGGCCAACATATGAAGGATGCATACCTGCATTACTAAAAGGGAAAACAAAGGCATGGGTGTGTACTATAGGTGGTTGGGTGAGGGGACTAGTAGGATGGGTAGAGCTAGGTTGTTGTGATTGTGGAAGAGGAGCTTGTGGAGCAACTGGTGACATAGATAAATAGTTGGTGAATGCAGGAAAAGATGTAGCGAAAGGCGGTGGTGGTTGTTGTTGTGCTGCTTGGGGGAAGGCTTGTTTCTGATGATTTGTTTGATGAAGGTGCCCTTTTGTAGGTATGCCCAGGGCATGCATTTATGCTTCGTTGAGGCTCCAAGAGGCACCAATCCTTGCCAAGGGTTGTGATGTGGATGTTGCTATGAATGTGGGGTAAAAATGGGAGTTTGTGATGGAAGTGTAGGATTTTGGGATGCCATGGGTGGCATACCTATTGTGAAGGTGACCTATTGGGCTTGCGTGTCAGAAACAAACATGGGAGGGGGAACTTGCATGGAATGAGATTGTGTAATGGACTGGGTAGATACAGGTCGGGTGGCTTGTATTGCTCGTTGTGCAAGGGACGATGATGCGGAAGCTTGGCTTGCAGCGGGTGCAGGTATCATTTGTGTGGTAGCTTGTGTGGAGGGTGGGGGCACTTGTACAAATGCTTGTGATTGTGTGGCTATCTACGAGGAAGAAGGTGGGGGTGGTGCACCCATTATGGAAAGAGGGGTACTTGTGGGAATTGATGCGCCGAGTTGTAGGAGATGCGGCATGGGCAATGCTGTATGGGATACTTGCATGGTTGGATCATGGATTTTTTGGATGATATAGGGAGGGATGTTGGTGGAGACATGGATGGGTTTTGTGGGATCAAAAGGGCGTAAGTGTGGTGGAATGGGAGTACCTTTCTGTGCGTAGTTTGCCAAGATGGCAAGATGGTTTTGTGCAATTATAATGCTTACCATTTGCGCGTGTCTTGGAAGACACATAAAATATTCCATGGATTTGGTGGTAGGTGTCTCATTGGGATCTTCCCACACATTCTAAACCATTAGTGGTTGTGGATCATACATTACCATCTTACCAGTGGGATTGTTTGGGTTTGCTAAACTAGTAGCTTGGTTGGGATCCATTCCTTTCCGCTTCTTTGATCGTCTCAACAAGCATGAAAATGAAAAGTCCTAAGATGAGGGAGAATGAAAACATAACTAAAGGATGTTGGGGATGAGTATTTTAGACCTAGATGAGGTTGGTGATAACCTAGGTGTAGGATTGTGGGTGATGAGATATTTTTGGTGATGTGTTAAGGTTCGAGATGAGCTACCTTTCCTGATGTGGGATCAAAATATGTGGGATTGTCATCCTCAGATAGACTTGTGATCTTTGGATGATAGGATCCTTACTAGTGTAGACCAATCTATGGGCTGAGATGATGAGGTCCATAAGAGTAAGTACTAGCTACCCTAGACAAGGCTTAGTCAAATAGGTGCGGTTGAGATCTTGATTCTTAGGATAAGGTCTAGGCAACTCAAAGTGAGTCCTCATATATGATGTGGATCTAGGATGATGATTTGGTTTTTAGATAGGAGATGATGCTAAATGATGCTTCCTAAGAGGATGATATAAATGCACCTATGGGATTTCTTAAGGTGAAGGGATGTTGAGACAAATTCATAGATTTTGGAAGTGGAGGAGATTGAGCCTACTAGTCTTCACTTTCAAGCCTAACAAATCGACGGTCAACTTGGATTCGAAAGGCAAATTGTTTGATCCTTGCATTGTACTCTATGTTATCTAATATGGCTTGGTATTTCTCCTCTTCTTGGGTTGTGGTAATAATGGATTGGTGATATTTGAGCTTTCTTTTGGCAACCTTCATTTCTCGATATACATAGGGCATTGGTAGCTTAGCTTTCTTGTGTTTCACTGAATTAGTCATGGGTCCAAAATATCTTCCCTCTCTAAATACTGGAAGGATTCAAGCTAGGAAGTGACTACAATAAGTGTACCTTGGCTTGATTTTGAACAAATATTTGGATTTGGGAAGTTGCAACAAACAATCCCCACAAGAGACAAAGCAATCTTGTGGGAAAATAGGCAGATGATCTCTTTGGCAAAGAACTTGTAATTCTGACTTTGTGTATGTTCAAATAGATGTTTTCATTGGGTTTGTAACTTCGAATACATGCACAAGCACTTTCTATCTTAAGGAATTGACATGACTAAAAAACCTTTTCTCATTGACTTAGGCACACATCCAAGAGCTAATCAGAATACAACCACTATTAAACATGAAATGGATCAAGCAATGTCATATTATCTAGTTCCAAGCGTGCAAGGATGGCATGATATGATGATTTTCTAGGGGAGATTACTATTCTGCTCGCACAAGGATTAGAAATCCTTCGAGGGTGAATCAGGTAGGCCTCTGATTTAATTGGTGTCTAATAAGGTTTGTGGCATCCTCCCAATCAGTTTGTACATGCCTGACTCACTTAAGAGCCTAGTTGACCATGTTGAAATCATAGGGATATTCACCCACCTCAGGCTACCATCAACACACCTTGCATGAGCTTGAGAGGATAAGGTGAGAGTTTTCTCAACACCTTTTTTCTATACTGATTGGGGAATTACCGGTTTGAGGTCATTCTCTAAAGAGGAAGCTCTTCTCTCTAGACATGCCCCACTAGAAGTGTAGTCAATCAGATTGGATCTTTCTCTTCACCCAAGATCCATAAAGGTGAGAGGAGAGGATACAGAAATAAGTGGATTTCTTCCATGTCACTTATTTTACCAAGGTTTATGCAAGAATGTAAAAGCTCTAAGGAAGTGTTGAAAAACACTCCTTCAAACACACCAAGAAGTATTCATTCCAAATTGAACCTAGTTTAGACTAAGCATTTTCTATCCTAGAACATCAAACACTCATTTTCTTAACATGCAAGGTTCTTTGACAATGTTTGAAAATGAAATTTGCTTTACAAAAACAAGAAAAGTGTTACTCCCCTTTAACATTCAAGACTTTGTTTCATTCTTTTTAAGCACCAATTCAAAGTGTTTTGATTGCAATTTTATTGTCCCTTAGGCATTCAAGATTGGATTTGGATTGATTTTTAAGCACCAAAATAAACGTTCATCGCATTGATTTTTTAATCCCTTAAGCATTCAAGATTGAGTTTTGATAGATTTTAAGCACCAAAAGAAATGTGTTTGATTGTTCATTTTTAGCGTTTGTTTGTTTTAAACCCAAATCAAAAAATGAGATGTTGTATAGGCATGCAATGTTCTTTTTAGTGCACCAAAAGATAGTGAGTTAATTCTGTTATTAAAAAACTTTAACCCGCATTCTTGCAAATACCTGTAATCCCGTAGATAGAAAACAATGTTCCCGCAAACCGTACAAGCGATCTTGTAGGACTGTCAGAATAAAAAATCTGACAGAAAATAATAAATGTCAAATTGAAAGTGATACCTGTGGATGCAGTCCCACCTAGTCAAACAACGTTCCCGCAAAGTCAACAAGAAATCCTGCATTGCAAGAAGATGACACAAATTTTGAGATTTTTAGTTCTTGCCTTATGGCTTACAAAATTCAACAGGCAATCTCGCCTGGTCAAACAGCGTTCCTGCGTTGCAGGAATGCGATCTCGCAAAAAAGGTTACAGAGGATTGAATGGTGAATTTGAGACAGAGAGCAAGAAAAAGATAGAAGATAGAAGTTTTTTCATGGGAATGCGTTCCCACCAACTGTATAAGCATTTTCGTAGACTGTACCCACATTCCTGCAAAACTATGTGTTTTTTATTTTCACTGTGTGAAATATGAAGACGGGAATGATGGCACAAATGTGTCTTCTTCAGCCCCAAACTTGCAAAATACCAAAAAAACTTATGCAAAGCACTCAAACAATAAGAAACGTTAGTTTTTTTGGTTAGTTTTGCAATATAAAATAGATAAGAAAGATGAAGAAATGACCCTAGAAGTGGGTCCCACCGGGCATGCCAAAATGTAATACCTAAAATGTAGTGTTAAGGAACATAAAAGCTAAACATTCAACAATACAAACTAGTTAAACACTTAAGATTAGACCAAAGAAAACAAGCCAAAAACTACAAAGAATGTGCAAACCTTGCACTCGCTCAAGCAAGTCTCCTTTGTTGAAGAAATTTTGTCCAAAGATGGAGAAATGTGTACTCAAAGTATGCTCAAGCTTCAAAGGATATGATTTGGGAATGATTTTGGCATTATGAGGTTATGGTTAATGTTTTTTCTCTTCAAAATGGCATGATAACAATGCATGAAAGGTGGATGAAAATGAAGGGGGAGAGGGCTCAATTTATAGGCAAATGGAAAGGTGAATGGATATTGGTCAAGATGCAAACCTGAGAAAGAGCCAAGATGCATTTGAGAGGGATCACATGGATTGTGCTTTCTCAAATTCATCTCATTGTGACAAGTGTCACAATGGGAGAGGTTGGAAGAAGTGGGGGAATGTGACCATTTTGGGAGATGTGAGAGGGGACAAATGTGTAAGAGAAGGATGGAGTGTGTAAGAGGCATGTAAGAGCATTTAAGGTTGACATGAGGTGAGGGAATTGGGGGATGTGAGGATGTGACATGAGGGTTGACTTGGTTTGGCTTAGAATTTCTTAATCCATGGATTATGATTGTGCAAATTCTTAGGAGGTGATTAGGCTTGGATTATGAGGCAAGTGAGAGGTTTAGGAGGATGTGATGGGAGGAGAGAGAATGAGTGGAGGGTTTGATTAGCTAATCATGGGTCATTAGCTAATTAAGAAGGATTAGTATGGGTGAATGGGTTGGGTTGAGTATGAACCACATGTTAGGAGTTTGGGATAGGTTTGGTTAAGGGTTTAGAATTAAATATTCATTTAATTCCAAGTGAGAGGAAAAATGGTTTTATGAATTAATTTAATTAGATAAATGTATCCATTTAAATTAATAGAATAATACGGATTAATTAATTATCAGACTATAGGTTTGTCATTTAGATAATTAATTGGACTATAGTTAATTAATTAAACTAATTAACTAGGGGATGACATAAATTAACTAAATAATAATATTTAATTAATAGGATGTCCTAGGAGAAAACTAAATAATGTAATCAAATTTAGGTGTCTACAATATATATATATATATGTGTGTGTGTGTGTGTGTGTGTGTGTGTGTGTGTGTGTGTGTGTGTGTGTGTGTGTGTGTTTAACCATCAAAACAATAACACATAACAAGAATTGAATCTCTATGCAATGGACAGAAGACAAAGCTATCCTATAAATTTTCCTAACAAAACATGCAATGAACAATTAGATTTATAATTGGTCACATAATTGGATTACAATTGTGAGAAAATATTCATAAAATACACTCTTTTATGTCAAAACACATTCTAGTTTTTTCACAAAATCCTTCTTGATAATTACCTTTATACACTATCTAAGATAAAAGATTCAATAAATACAATATTATTCTTATCTAATGAAAAGTAGATATATATATTTCCACTTAAAATATAACTTCTAATCTAAAATAAAGCCTTAATTCCTAACTAAATAAAGTAATGCTACAATCTTACTAACAATGATAACTAAACTTAAACTAAATGTAATACTAGAATTTATATAATTCTAATTACTAGACAAGGTTATTTCAAACAATTTCATAAAAAATTACCTTAACAATCAAATTAAAATAATGCAATTTATTATGATGCAATTTATTTAACATCAAATTGTAAATCTAAATCCTTATAAATTTAATCGACATGAAATAAGCTAGAATTACAATAATAATTATATAACTACTTTTGGGTATCTATTTATCAGATAAAATGACTCTTTTCAATGTTACCTACACTTACTTAGCTTATCAACATCGTTCTCATCTATTTAATGCCTAATCCTACATACTAGAAACAAAATGGTTCCTAACTATAGAAAACATCGAAAAAGTCATTCCTTAGACAATTCTCGCAACACACAAACATATAGACTCAGAAACAAAAAACTTATAACAATGACCATATGCTTGGAGTATTTGAACATATAAACAAAACGTAATTTAGCCACTTTGGATAGCATTCTTAACAGCTAATCCTAATACCTAACCAATTTATAATTTATAATCACTAAGGTCTAGTTTATTTTCTAAATTTCTTTAAACAATATGACGAGGCATCCCTAAAAGAGATAATATCACTATAGTAACCAATGAAAAGCATAAGCTAAGTCAACTTTCCATAAACGTGCCTAGATATTTTTTAAAATAATTACATTATTAGTAAAAGTTCAAAACTTGTCGTAAAGTTGGCTATGATAAAAAGTTTTATAAAAGTAATTGCGAGATGAATAAAGATGCAACATTAAAGAAAGGAAACCATGGGGTCTTCTAATGCAGTGGCAGAGTTTTTTGTAAAAAAAAATTATATAAATTTAAACCATGCTATTATCTAAGCCTAGAAAAATATGTATGCGCAAGATAATGGATGAGGTTTGGAAAATGTTCCTATGGCAAGTTCTTCTCAAAAAAGCATTAATTCACAGAAGAAAATCTCTATAGCAAGGCTTGGCCCACTAGTGAGCATTAATGTGCAAGATAGACTGATGCTTGGTTAGTAGTGGGCCAAGCCCTACTCTAGTCCAACATCTTTGGTGGAGCCACCACTTTGATCCACTCCTCAAAACTACATACAATGATAAGAAAAATGTTGGAGTTGTTTGTTGCAGAGGTCTAGCAAAGTTAGACCCCCATTTTAGTCTTTCCACCTCCACAAATAATGAAGATATATATGATGATTAAACAATAAAATTATAAATATAGTTTTAAGATAATGGTAAAAAAGCTAGTGAAATGCTTATTCAAATCAAAGAGAGTGAGTGCAAGGTGAGAGACGAGTCCCCTTTGAAGCTTAGAAGTTGAAGCTTGCTGGAATAAAGGTGAGTATATATTGGTATGCAATGGAGATGATAGAACAAAAATGTGAGATGGCCAAAGAGCTATGAAAAATTCCTAAGATGGTCAAGAAGCTTGTGTAAGTGAGAAATAATTAATTTCAATGAAAAATAACTTACAAAATAGAGACAAAAGGAAGTTTTTGAGGGAACTTAAATGATTTATAATGTCAATGGCCTACCTAAAGAGATGTTACTCTACTAAGAGTAGTAGGTTTAACATGCCAACAACCATCTTTAGCCTATAGATTTGTGAGAGAAGTGAGTGTCACGTGGACATCTCCAAAAGATGCATGTGTCCTGAATCAAAACAGTCCACATGGTCAAGAATTAAGAAATAAAGTGATGACTAGGCAACCAGGATGAAGTGGAGGCTTAGGTGAACAATTGATTTGGCTAAAGCAGAGGTGTTATATGACGTGGAATTACATGGGGTGTAATTTATGGCATTACAATAAGTTGAAACCATTTTTCTTCAACTACAACTGCATATTTAGATTCATCTTTAGCTATAACTTCTTACTTAGATGCAAACATAACTTGTGATCCATTGCTTGACTCCATATCAACTCAATGTCTAATTGGACATCCTCATGAAAGAACAAATTTTCAACTCTTCTTGTTATTTTTGTGTTAATAAAATGCCTTGTTATCATATTTTTTAATTTATAAAGTTCATTTTATGTGATTGTTTCAATAGAAATATAGAAAATTTCTACATTATGCCCACATTGCTCATGATTTTCCTTGCAAAAGATGCTAGTTCATCTTCAAAATTTGAGAAAAATACTCTATGTCATCCCCAAACTGATCTTCTTCAATATCTTCTTTACTCTTATGTATTAGATGACTGATTTTGACTTTGTGATAGATCTCTTGTTTAAGCAGAAGTTCTAATTTGATATCATGTTCATCATGTTCAGGAACCTTGTGTATATTAACTTATTCAGTTTTCAAAGCATGACTATCCTCTTTTGTCAAGTCAAAAACCAACACCTTGTCATTGCATTAATTACTTGATTCACGATGTTCTATCTTGACATTAATTCTTCAAGAAAATTCTTCTTTGATGGTAGAGAACATGTCTTCATTGATTTCCAACTTACTCTCTTCCCTTTTTTCCAAAATTATTTCTGGTGAAATTGGCTTCTAGTTGTGCTTCATGGATCCAAAATCCTTTTTTCACTACTAGATTTGACTTTGGTAACTTGGATAAGTTTAAAAAAAACATTAAGTGCTTTGAATAAAACTACAATTCTATGAAAATAAAAAAGAGATATTAAGAAACTTAGAGACTCCCATAGCCTAACACAATCCCCAACAATGATGCTAAAAATGAACAATCTCTCTAAGTGCAATAGATTCGCATAGACAACTCAATGCACACAATTAATCAAGCAAAAAAATGCACATTAAGTAATCCATTTTCCTATATAAAGATTCATTAAATTATCAACCAAGGAAGCATAACTTGTGATGGGTCTACTCTGTATTAATACTATGGATACTTCAAGCTAAACTGAAAGTAACAAATTAATTATAAAAAATGAAAAGTTGTAAATAAAACTAACTACACAATAGTTATTGTCAGTAAACTGTGAAATGATATAGTAGTTGTTAGGAGATGATTGGTTAATTGACACAATAGTGGTTATAGATGGAGTAGAACAACTTGAACTAACTATTCCAGATAATATATTACTAGCATCTACACATCTAAACAATAATCTAAGCTATTATAGAGTCATAGTACCTCAAGGGGCCCTTGCTTGAGTGGCTGCAATCTCAATTACTAGCAGTCAATATTCAATGTACAATCTTCATTGCCAAAATCATCTTCTTATTTAAATCAAAGAGATTACATGGAATAATATCAGACTTGTTGATTGAAAATAGACACTACTAACAAGACTTAACACTAATTGGCTAATATCTCATTCTTAACCTAACATGATTCAACATTTATAGATAGAGTCTCAAAGTTGGATTAATCACAAACTCTAAATAGATTGTAACAAGTGTCAATTCTCTTGCAACATCAATAGATGACTTATTCTTTCTTTAACTAATAATAAAGAGAAAACTAAAATTAGTTGAGAGTGTTCTAATCCACTTCAAACTCTTACAAAATCAAAGTACAATTGTGACTAGAAAATAGTGTAGAAACATGACATAATAACTTATAAGGACCATGATATATTGTTTCCACAAGTTTCTCTATTTTTATATGATGTAGGGTGAACCCACAAAAGTGAGTCCCACTTTTGGGGACGAAGGATTTTTAGAAGGGTGCCGAAAATGCCTTTTTGGGGTCTTCACCCAAAGTGGAGGTCTTCGAACGAAGAGGCAAGGCCCCTTCGTGCGAAGACCCTGAAGTGGGGTACTTTGCACAAAGGGGTGACACCCCCTTCACCCGAAGTACCCCTACACTAGATTCCCTACAAATTTCCAGTGAAGGGGTCATTTTCACGATCACTATTTATGGAGATCTTGTGGACCCCCATAGTTGGAGTGAACCTCCTGACAACCTCATTGCCTTCGTCCTCTTTGCCTTCTTTTCAACCTCCTTTGACCATTGTATATTCCAGGTACACACAAAAAAAAAATGTAATTATTTTTTATTGTAAATTATATGTTTATAAATTATTTTAGTTTGTTTTTTAATTTTCAAATAGTTATTTCATTTTCTGTAATTTTTAATTTAAAATAATTAGATTTAACCTACAAAATTATGTTAGTAAATTTTAGAAAATACTAGAAAATGTCAGAAAATTTTAGTTTTTTAGTAATCTTATTGCTTGTTTTTTAATTATTTTTAATTAGTAATGTTAAAATGTTAGTTTTAAATTATTTTTATTAGAAAATTTTAGAACATTAAGAAAATTTTTAAAAAAATAAAATCTTAGGAAAATTTACAAAAAGTTGAAACTTTAGGAAAATTTACAAAAAATTAAAACCAGTAAATGTTAGAAAATATTAGAAAATGATAGAAAATTTTAGTTTTTTAGTAATCTTATTGTTTGTTTTTAAATTATTTTTAATTAGTAATGTTAAAATGTTAGTTTTAAATTATTTTTATTAGAAACTTTTAGAACATTAAGAAAATTTAGAAAAAAATTAAAACGTTAGGAAAATTTACAAAAACCTAAAACTTTAGGAAAATTTAGAAAAAATTGAAACCTTTGAAAAAATTAGAAAATTATTAGAAAATGTTAGAAAATTTTAAATTTTTGTCTCTCCCCGTTCCCCTTAGGACTCTCTCACCAAAATCCTTAATACTCTATCCACACCCTCTTAATATTGGAGTTGATGAGTAAACAACCCACATCTCCCAAGAACACATACATGCAAACACCTATCACACAAAGAGAGAGAAGAAACAAGAAGCTATGGAGGCCTGAACACATTTGATCCACGAGAGAGGAGAAATTATTCTTGATGTGCAAAAACAAAAGTTCCCATTCAATAATGAATAATTTGTTATAAAGTTATGAATACAAAGGAGATCAATCCTTATAAAAGGAGATAAAAAAACCTAAAAAGGTAAAACCTAGGTTTCATGATAATAATTAATAAAGCAATTAATTATTATATGCCTAAAGTTTAGCTTAAGCATAAGGAGATAATAAGTGACTTAGTAATTAAATCAATATGATTTAATTAATAAGTAAACATTTTATTACTCTAACACTTATGAATCTCTCTCTCCCCACCCATTAAGACTATTTCTTTCTCACTATTGGTTGACACTAATTAAGACTCTCTCACCAAACCCCTCAAGACACCCCGCACCCCCTTAAAAATCTCTCTGCACTCTTTAACACTATTTGTCTCCCCACTTAAGGCTCTCTCTGCCCACCCCTGAAGACTCTCTCTCTCTCTCCACCCCTGAAGACTCTCTCCTCTTATAATTCTCTCTCTCTCCCCCTATGACTCATTCTCTCCGCTTAAGACTCTCTCTTTCTCTTCCCACCCATTAAGACTCTCTCTCCCCTATTTATTTATCAAACCTTGATAAAAAAACATTGTCCAAACTTTCAAAACATAAGAAACTCAAACCTTGTAGTCTTGTTTCAACTTTCCATCTAGGTGTCCTTTAGGCTTCCTCACTTGCATCTTTCATCCTAGTTAATTTCTTGAGTCATTACCTTAGTGCTCTCTCTCTCTCTCTCTAAATATTCCTCCCTTAGGACTCTCTCTCTCCACACCCCTGAAGACTCTCTCTCTCTCTCTCTCTCTCTCTCTCTCTCTCTCTCTCTCTCTCTCTCTCTCTCTCTCTCTCTCTCTCTCTCTCATATTAGGACTCTCTCACCCCACCCCTTATTACTCTATTTCTCCTATTATTAATCTCTCTATCTCTCTCCCCACCCCTTATTACTCTCTCTCTCTCTCTCCACCCCTTATTAAGAATCTTATGTTTTTAGTTTTATTAACATAGTTTAATTTAGAATTGTATTTGCATAAGTTTAGATTTTAAAATTATTTTACCTGAACATGTAATGTACTTACTTAAATTTTAACTTTTAATAATGTATGTTACCACTAGATGGACACACATGATCATGTACCTCGAGACGAGGTTCCTCAGGGTGACCCGACACAAGGTGCCCCACTCCAGGATGACCTGACACATGGTGCCCCATGGTGCAAGAACACACAAGGTTTGATTGATTCAATCCATTTCCTTTTTGTTTTGCAATCTCTCTATGGCATGTGTGCATGATTCATAAGGTCATGTTTACCACAGTGTGTGAATCCCATAGGGATTAGAGATCAAGATAGGTCCTAAGTCTTAGGCTATTTCATCTTTGAGGCTTAAGTTTTCAAAGTCTCTTACTCGGTTGTTTGAAGTTTGATGATGTCATCATGATTTCATTAGGGCTAGGATGTGGTAGAATTCATGTTAGGACCTACAGTGGAGTCTAGGTTGAGCTAGGACAAGGATAAAGTCATTTTGGATGAAAAATGTAAAACTTGCTCAAATGTTGCAAAACGTTTCTTAGAAACTTTTGTAACTTTTCAAAGTTGCTCGGACAACTCTGTCCAAACACACTCCAATGACCTAGGATTTCCCTAATGGTGACCTAAGACAAGACCCAACCTATTTAAGTCAATATTGGACCTAATCCCAATGTTGGAAGGTCAGATCTATGAACTTTTGGTTTTGGAGAATTGTAACAATGCATGAGTTTGTATGTTTTCCATGCATTCAGTGTCTTTAGTTTAGTATATTTTGTTTCTTTATTTAATCTGCATAAATTCCTTGTGTTTTGTCTGTTTACTGGTTCAAACTAGGAGACTATTAGAAATGAAGACCTAGCTCACTATCCCACCATTCAATATGTACGGGCTCTTGGGGATAGTGAGTAGAGTCCATGTACATATTTTTTATAGAATTATGGGGGGCCCTAAAAATCATGGGAATCAATTTCAATGTCTTTCCCTAGGAGAGCCTATGGTGAGCCCGGCTAGGAAAGACTAAGCTAAAACATTAATAACTTGTAGGGGTGTGCATGAAGCTATATATTAGAGATTAGAGGTTGAAGGCAGGGATCTTACCAAGATCTAGTGAAGAGGAGAGTGTCTAACCAATCCATTTGGTTTCCCAACACTTGTAGACAAGCCAAGCAGCCAGAGGAGTCCTAAAACCCTCCCAAAACACTCATTTTTGGTTAGGGCATTGTATAGAAGGGTAGAACCCTAAAATCTCAAAAATCCTTGAGAGGTTATCTATTAAAGAAAGAATCCATAAGAGATTTGTAGTGTCCCTTGGCATGACCTAGGTGAAAAGTCCTATTTTCTCATAATAGGAGACCTAATAGGGGCTCTTCCTTGTAGGTCTATTTTGTGAAGGATCCATGAAATCGGTAAAGGAGATGGGTGAAGAAGGACTTCCAAAACCCCTAAATGGTCAAGTTGATATGTATTTTAGCACCTCCTCACCTTTGCAAGAGTTCATGTCAATATTGGAGATGGAAAACCCTTAGATTTCATTAAGGGTTAGTGTGTGGGAAATTTAGAGGAGCACCAAGAACTTAGCTAGTCCTTGTAGTCTTTGCATGATAGTTGGGTTGGTCAGTTGACCAGGGGATCAAGCCACAAAATTAGATCCTATAAGTTAGTAGGTGTCAAAAGAGAGCACGTCAAGGTCACTTGTGAGACCTAGGCATGAGCTTGTGATTGGCTCATCCAACCTCCCTATCGGATTGGTATCAAAGCCCCAAATGATTTTGGAAAGTAAGTGCATGTCAGAGTGTGAACCTAGTGGATCTTCTAGGATGGTGACTAATACAAAATTGGCCAAGAAGGTTTAAAACTAGGAGGAAGAAAATAGGTATTTGAGGGAAAGATTAGACCAACTAGCCAAGAAGTTGGAAGCAATAGAAGATAGAACAAAGGAGGTAAATGAGAAGATAGATGAGAAAGAAGGGAAGGATAAGTCAATGGAGGATGAAGTACCTGAACCTGATCTAGTGGTGGAACAAGAACCTTTCCTAAAAGACTTGAAGGCCCTAAGTGGAAAAGTATTAGAGGGTGTACCACTTTTTAGTGGAAAACTGGAGCCTAACTCAGTCATTGATTGGATAGAGGGCATGGAAAATCACTTTGAGTGTGATGGAATAAGTGAAGCTCAAAAGGTGAGAGTAGCTAACTCAAGACTTAGAGGCTCTACTCTTACATGGCGGAAGTTTGTCCAAATAGAGAGGGAAAAGAATGGAAAAACCCCATAGCCACATGGAGAGGAATGATGGCCATGGTTAGAGAAGCCTATTTGCCAAAGGATTATGAAATCCAACTACACAAAAGCAGATAGAGTCTTAGACAAAAGGAAACTGATGTCAACACCTACACTAAGGAGTTCCAAAAGTTGTGCCTAAGGTATAAGGTGGTGGAAGGACAGAGCATCATGGTTTCTAGATATCTTAATGGCTTGAAGTAGTCTATTCAAGAGGAGATGAGTCTCCTGAGTCCTAAAATAGTGAATCAATGCTATCAATTAGCACTAAAGATAAAGGAAAAGGGTAGAAGAAAACAAGACTTAAGATCAAGGAATAGAGGCAGAGGAAGAGACCAAAGGGGTCACAGAGGTGGTCACCAAGGAAGAGGGACTGATTAGAGAGGCCAAGGAGATTCTAAACTTGTTGAGAAAAGTGGTGAGACAAGCTCTAGATGAAAATATGGAAGAGGAAGAGGCACTAATGGAGGTTCTAATAGGGGAAGAGGTGAAGGAAGAAGTAGTTCTTACTTTGCTAGCATGAAGTGCTATAACTTTGGATAGATGGGACATCCAGCATATAGGTGTTTAGAGAAGGTATCTTCTTCCAATTTAGAGAAGAGAGTGGCATATGCATAAGAAGACTCTTCAAGTTTCAAGTCACCAAAGGTAAGTCACATAGAGTCATAGATGGGAGAGAACCTTATGTTTAGGAGGGTCTTGATAAGGCAGCTAGTGAAAAATGAGCCAAAGCAGAGGATAACCCTCTTTAGAATCAGATGTAAGATCATGGGTAAAGTGTGTAAGGTGATTGTGGATTCTGGCTCCATAGGCAATATCATTGCAGAGGAAGAAACTAAGAAGCTCAATTTGACTAAGGTATCCCATAGCAATCCCTACAAGGTGACATGGTTGAACAAAGAGAAAATTGTCCTAGTGAATGAGAAGACAAGGGTTGAATTCTCCATTGGGGGATACAAGGACAAATTTATATGTGATGTGTTACCCATGGATGCCTACCATCTCTTATTAGGAAGACCATGGAAATATGACATAGAAGCCATGTATGATGGAAGGGGAAATACTATTACATTTAAGAAAGATGGAAGAACATTCAAAATCCAGTTCTTAATGGATGATGATGAAGTGCACTAAAAAAATCCTAGTGTGTTGCTTAGTAGTAGAAAATAGCTAGTGCACACACTTCAAGAAGAAGACAGTGAGGGTTATGTCATAGTTGTGAATCCCAAGGAAGTGGAGAAGCCTAGCCAAGCACCTATCCCAGAGGAGATTCAAGGTTTTCTTGGGGGATATAAGGACATAGTCAGTGATGGTACCCCAACAACCCTACCTCCTAAGAGGTCCATAAGTCATCAAATAAACTTTATATGAGGGGCCTCATTACCAAATAAAGAAGCTTACAAGCTCACACCAGAGAAAAATCAAGAAGTGGCAAGACAAGTGCAAGAGATACTTGATCAAGGGCTGATAAAGAAGAGCATCAGTCCATGTGCAATACCAGTGGTCTTAGCATCCAAGAAAGGTGGTAAGTGGAGACTTTGCACTGATTCAAGGGAAATAAATAGGATTACTATTAGATATAGATTTTCCATACCTAGGATAGAGGATCTAATGGGCTGACTTGGAGGAGCTCAATATTTCACTATACTGGATCTCAAAAGTGGATATCATCAAATCAAGATAAAGGATGGGGATGAGTGGAATACAACCTTCAAAACCACTGAAGGGTTATATGAGTGGCTTGTGATGCCATTTGGGCTTACTAATGCTCCTAGCACATTCATGAGATTGATGAATGAAGTGCCAAAGGACTATACATGCAAATTTGTGGTAGTATATCTTGATAATATACTCATCTTTAGTATTTGGAGGTTGTGCTCAAAAGACTCCATGAAGAATAGTTATCTATTAATTTAGAAAAATGTGAGTTCCTCAAGAAAGAAAATGCTTACTTGGGATTTATAGTGGCTCAAGGTACATTGAAAATGGATCCAAGCAAGGTGGACGCCATCCTAAACTAACCTACACCAACCACATGGACAAAAGTTAGGAGTTTTCATGGCTTAGCCCAATTTTATAGGAAATTCATCGAGAATTTCAGTGGCATTTGTACATCAATGCTAGACACCATTAAAGGTGGGTTGAAGACCAAGTTCAAGTGGACTCAAGGGGAAAGCAAAGCATTTGAGAGTTTGAAGAAACAAGTAGCCACCTAACCTATTCTCCTATTACCAAGTTTTGATAAGTTGTTCACTTTGGAGTGTGATGCATGTGGGATAGTAGTAGGAGGAGTATTGAGTCAAGAGGGAAGGCCAATAGCCTTCTTTAGTGAGAAGATCAATGAGGCTAAAAAGAAGTACTCATCCTATGACTTGAAACTATATGCCTTAGTGCATTCACTTATGAAATGAAAACACTATCTCCTACCTAAAGAGTTTTTGGTGTTCATAGACAACCCATCCATAAGGTACATCAATACACAAGACAAGCTAAGCAATAGACACCTAAAATGGATGGAATATCTACAAGCCTTCACATTTACTATCAAGTACAAGAAGGGACAAATGAACAAGGTGGAAGATGCATTGAGAAGGAGGTTGTTGATAGTCAAAGAAGTCCAAATCCAAAGCATTGGTATAGAAATCTTCAAAGACCTCTATAAGGATGATGAGGACTTCTTAGAGGCTTATAAGGTATGTTCTGATATTCAAAATCACTTTCACAGTCAATTTGTAGAATACACTTTGCAGAGTGGTTTATTATTTAAGGGGAATAAAAAATGTGTCCCTAAGGGTTGAATGAGAGAAAATATCATTCAGGAGAATCACAATGGGAGTTTGTGTGGCCATTTTGGAATCAACAAGACCATGGAGTTAGTCCAAAGATTCTATTATTGGCCTAAACTGCTTAGGAATGTGCGAAGATATGTGAAACAGTGTGTTATATGTATGAAGACCAAAGGAGGAGCTAGTAATGCAGGCCTATACCAGCCTTTACCCATTACCAATAGGCCATCAGAGTGCATCATCATGGACTTCATAGTGGGGCTTCCTAAGACCAAGATAGGGTTAGGTAGTATCTATGTGGTGGTAGATAGATTTAGCAAAATGAGTCACTTTATCCCTTTCAAAAAAACTCATGATGCTAGCCACATAGTTCATCTCTTCTTCAAGGAGGTTGTGAGGATACATGGACTTCCTCTAAGCATTGTGTTAGACAGAGATGCTAAGTTCATGGGCCATTTTTGGAAGACCCTATGGTGTAGATTGGGTATAAATTTTTCTTTTGGTTTAGCTTACGATCCACAAACATATGATCAAACTGAAGTAATTAATAGGGTGTTGGGTAACTTACTTAGGCACCTAACTAAGGAGTATGGGAAAACATGGGATCTAGTCCTCCCTCAAGAAGAGTATTCCTATAATGATAGTGTTAATTGGACAATTGGAAAAATCCATTTTGAAATAGTGCATGGGATGCACCCAAGGGGAGTGAGTGAACTCAAAGATCTAGGGAGTATGGAATATAGGAGTGGCCATGCAGAAGACTTATCTCAAACTATGAAATAAATTCAGGAGAAAGTCAAGAAGACCCTAGTAGAAGCAACCCAAAAATTAAAAGCCAAGGTAAATGAGAGGAGAAGAGATATTCAGTTTGAAGTTGGTGAATATCTGATGGTTCACTTGAACAATTCTAGAAAGGAGTACCTACCAAGTTTTAGATGAAGAGAGTAGGATCATGCAAGATTCTAGCCAAGTATGCAGATAATGCATACAAGTTAGACCTTCCTTTAGATCTAGCCATCTCACCGGTGTTCAACATTGCAAACCTGGTCAAGGACAAAGGACCATTTTCAAAGATCAGTCATAATAGTCAAGAGGTTCTCTCATATGTTAGTATAGTAGTCATAGCTCCTAAGACCAAGCCTCAAGTAGAGAAGATCTTGGAGTCTAGGGTGAAGAAGAATAATACACACAGGGTCTACATGGAACACCTAGTATAGTGGAAGGACCACCTTGAATCTAAAGCTACTTGTGTGGAGGCGATAAACTTCCACAAGACAGGTATTGATCTTTCTTTAATATCCTCTTGTTGTACCTTAGTTACTCTTTGTGTAGAGAGGGAGAATGGTGTAGGAGTACCCAAGGATTGATTGATTCAATACATTTCCTTTTTGTTGTGTAAGCCCTTTGTAGCATGTGTGTGTGATTCATGAGGTCATGTTGACCACAGTGTGTGAATCCAATAGGAATTAGAGATCAAGATAGGTCCTAAGTCTTAGGCTATTGCATATTTGAGGCTTTAGTGTTCAAAATCTCTTACTTGGTTATTTGAAGTTTGATGATGCCAGCATGATGCCATTAGGGCTAGGATGTGGTATAAGTCATGTTAGGACCTAGAGTGGAGTCTAGGTTGAGATAGGACAAGGATAAAGTCATTTTGGATGAAAAATGTAAAACTTTCTAAAATGTTGCAAAAAGTTGCTTAGCAACTTTTGCAACTTTTCAAAGTTGCTCAGACAAATCTATCCAAACACACTCCAATGACCTAGAAGTTCCCTAATGGTGACCTAAGACAAGACCCAACCTATTTAAGTCAATATTGGACCTAGTCCCAAGGTTGGAAGGTCAAATATACAAACTTTTGGTTTTGGAGAATTCTAACAGTGAATGAGCTTATGTGTATATTTGTGGTTAATCAATTGCAGAAGAATGTTTTTGATTAGAATGTCAAATGTAATCAATGGAGATCTTAGATTAGTTTTTTTCCTTGCATTTAGTGTCTTTAGTTTAGTAGGTTTTGTTTCTTTCTTTACTCTACATAAATTCCTTGTGTTTTATCTATTCACTAGTTCAAACCAGGAGACTGTTAGAAAAGGAGACCTATCTCACTAACCCACCTTTCAATCTGTATGACCTCCTAGGGATAGTGAGTAAACTCAATGTACATATTCTATACAGAACCATGTGCCCTAAAAATCATGGGAAGAAATTTCAATGTCTTTCCCTAGCCGAGCCTATGGTGAGCCGAGCTAGGAAAGACTAAGCTACAACATTGATAACTTGCAGGGGTGTGCATGAAGCTATATATTGGGGATTGGAGATCAAAGGAAGGGATCTTACTAAGATCTGGTGAAGAGGAGAGGGTCTAACCAATCCATTTGGTTTCCCAACACTTGCAGACAAGCCAAGAATCTAGATGAGTCCTAAAACCCTCCCAAAACACTCATTTTTGGTTAGGTCATTGTACGAAAGGGTAGAACCCTAAAACCTCAAAAATCCTTGAGAGGTTGTCCATTGAAGAAAGAATCCATAAGAAAGTTGTAGGGTCCCTTGGAATGACCTTGGTGAAAAGTCCTATTTTCCCGAAATAGGACACCTAATAGGGGCTCTTCCTTGCAGGTCTATTTTTTTAAGGATCCATGAAATCAGTAAAGGAGATGGGTGAAGAAGGACTTCCAAAACCCCTAGATGGTCAAGTTGATATGTATTTGAGAACCTCCTCACCTCTGAAAGAGTTTATGTCAACATTGGAGGTGAAAAGCCCTTAGATGGAATGAAGGGTTAGTGTGTGGGGAATTTACTAGAGGAGCACCAATAACTTATCTAGTCTTGGTAGTATTTGCATGATAGCTGGGTTGGTCAGTTGACCAGGGGATCAATCCATAAAAGGAGATCCTATAGGTCAGTAGGTGTCAAGAGAGAACCTTAGGGTCACTTGTGAGACCTAGGCATGAGCTTGTGATTTTCTCATCCAACCTCCCTATCACCCCACCCCATGATGGCCCGACACAGGCTGCCCCCCGAGGATGACTCAACATAGGGTGCCCCACATTAGGTGCCTGATGTTCCTTATATGGGAGAGATATTTCATTTTACTACCGATTAGATGGGGCACTTATGGCATTATATCACTTTCTATGAGGAGAGTGTGTATAGATATATTTGTACCACTCTTTTGTGGAGTTTAGATGATCTGACTGCACGCATGAGTAGACAGACTGCATGTACCCCACATATTGTTGATTCCATTTTTAGAGAGTTGAGATCCAATATCTCTAATGATATAGCCTTAGCTGAGGTCCAGGGATGGGTCTCAAAGGATATTATCAAAGGAGAGGTTTTCCCTTGCTATCGAGAGAAAAGAAAGGTTAGAGCATATCAGGTTACGCAACATGTAGTTCTTGAGATTACACACATGATATACCTATATTTCCTTTATGAACATGGTTGTTATCCCAATAATGACTAGATTCCACTCTACTTTGTAGAGAAGGTTTACGTTGAGGTCCATTTGGTTCTCAATGTAAACTACCTAGATCTTCTAGGCTACTTTGGATAGGGAAACAATTACAGAATGCAATCAGTATCATAGGCCTGATCATGTTGTGTCGAGATACAAACACTTGGTTGGAAAGAGGGCACTTGAAGTGGCACCATCAATGGCTAACACTATTGAAAAATTTTTCATTGCTTCTTAGAGGGAAGAAATTGATAGGATTGGACACATTACAGCTATGACCACTAACATTACATCTGATACACTCACTCGATATATTATGACTAGACTGAGTCGACATTGGGCATCTTCAAATGCATCATCTAGTACTACACCTCCTACTAATTGCATATAGAGATGCTAGTCGCCCTAGACCATGTGATATACAAGCTCTTACCGGACATCAAAGTTACCTTGAGATGGAAAAATATTTATTGGAGGACCAGTTACATGCATATACCTATATTTCTCAGTTGAAGAGGGTCCCTATACAATCTATCAGAGACACCATTAGACTCTCTCAGGGCCCTCTGGCTCCACCACCCTAGAGCACACCATCAAATCATGCATCTCATAGTTCACAACACTTTGCACCCAATTATCACTCTACAACTACATAAGGAGGGATACGACTTGGTGATGCTTGCATCACAACTAAGGGCCTAGATGGTTTTGAGGAGTAGTTATAGGGATTGAGACACACCAACACTGACATTGACATAGTTTCATATTTGGATCTTCTACTTCATCCAAACTCTGACTCTATACCACTCCATTCTTAGCTACACGCCCTATTACACTCCTCATTAGAGAGGATTGGTACTAGAGATGATACACATGATGGAGTTTCCATAGATGATGTGATGGTGCATGTTGATGATCCTCTTTCTCTTGAGACCCGAGTATAAATTTAATTTTCAATTTATTTTTAGTCAATAAATTGATTACATAGTTGTGTGTACTAATGATCGTATATATGTATTCTATATATAATATTTGTAGGCATAGTTGCATAATCATACTACCTCTAGCTTGGGATCAGAGTGTGTATGCATGAGAGATTCTATAGAGGAAACACCTACTAGTTCTTACGTAGGTTTAAAATATGAAAGTTTAAATTCTTGTATTAATATATTTCAAATACTTTGTATATAATTATATATAAATATACATATATATTTGACAAGTTGTTGTACTAAATTTATAGGGGTTTTTTGTTGCTTCACATGTAGAGGATGCTCAAGACACTCCGTCAGAGGGTCACTCTGTTTGTATGCAACTTGATCAGTCTAGGATACCTTAGGACATTTGTTGTTCATATTTGATTTATGTTCTAGACATTTCACATATGTTTTCCATTTATATGTTTTGGACCTATGCATAGATGATTTATGTGTTTATGGTTGACATTTATATGTTATGGTTAGACAATTACATGATTTGATTTGATTATGGTTAGATGGTTATATGATATGATCTTTGATTATGGTTAGACAATTATATGATTTTATTTTATTATGGTTAGACGGTTACATGATTTGATTTTATTATGGTTAGATGGTTATATGATTTGATGTGATTTGATACATGGTCAAATGATTTAATTTAATAGATTTTAATATGATATGATCATTAATTATGGTTAGATGGTTACATGATTTGATTTGATGGATGGTTATAAAAAATAACACTAATATTTAACTAATGGACCATAAGTAATATAAATAGTCTAGAACTACAATGTCATAAGTAATCTAACTAATTTCATTAGTAACCTAACTAATATCTTAAGGGGATCTTTAACTAATAAGTAATCTAATTTTAATATCATAAAAAATAACACTAATATGTAACTAATGGACCACAAGTAATATAAGTAATCTAAAACTAACATGTCATAAGTAATCTAACTAATGTCATTAGTAACCTAACTAATGTCTTAATGGGAGGTCTTAAGGGGATGTCTTTGTTAGAATTATTTTAGAATAATTGAGAGGGGGGGGGGGGGTGATTCAATTATCCTCGGGTCCAGATGTACCAATTCAACTTTTAAATACTTTAAGAAACTCAGATATACTCAACAGCCCACTTGGTCTCTATAGAATATAGCAAGTAACATAAACGTGTAGTCCACTGTCCAAAATTAATCAACTTTTAGAATATAAAACTCTTAACACATCAAATAATATTCACACAAGTATGACACCAAGATTTAACATGGAAACCCTATTAGGGGGGGTGAATCAGTTATCTACAAGTTTCAATTATTTATCCAATTAAGTATACTTAAACATTAAGCATAAAAACAATGAAAGAACACTTGAACACAACACCAATATTTTGGTTATGGGGAAACCCAAATAGGTAAAAACGCCGGTGGGAATCGACACCCACTAATAAACTGCACTAGTTTATAATGATCCTTGTTAGAAGATCTTACAACCTTGTTAGGAGTTGATTTTTACAATGCAATAAGTATAGTGACCTAGTCAAAGGTTGGACCCTATTAGGAGTTTTTTATGATTGAACCTGTTAGGGGTGAGGATGCACTGTCTGAGAGCTTACTGCTCAAAGGGGTGAAAGCTGCAACCTTCTAAATAATAGATACACACTATATCTAGATCTTGGTGAACTACGAGGTAGACCTATTGTCTTGATCAGTTCCAATGAATAACATGTACTCTTTACTTGGTCACATAGACCTTCTGCTGATGGCTCAACACTGCTCACTCTCTTCTCCTCTCTTGTCTTTCAACTCTGAACTGTGTCTTAGCAATCACAAATGATTTCCTATAAATATCTTCTCTCTAAATGATATAATCAAGTCGGCCTATTAGAACCACCTTGAAATCATATTAGAGAAAAAATAACACTCTCCAATAACATTTTTTTCATCTCTACTAAGTACGTAACACAGAATGGGACCTATCCAAATCAATAAGTGTAGACGCACACTACACACTGTCGGCTCTACCAATTTAACTAATACTTTATCCTTGAGCTGAAGTACATCATGCTCTCTTAACCAAACCTTATTAAATCTTCTCTAATCACTAATCCAAGAATGCATACCGAAATGATAGGCACAACTCTTGTACCAATATAATATATGTCGGCTCTTTTGGATAAACACAGGAAACTACAACTGGTGAATAGTGACTGCATAACTTCACTTCTACTACACATCAGACTCTTCGTTCATGAATGGAGCAACACTAAAATTTCTCCATCACACATCCAAAGGTGCAAGGCTCCATGATAACTGTATGGACAATCACACACAAAATACTATCTGTAACTCTGTCAGGAACACTGCTGACACAAGCTGCTACATAACTGTCTCTATAAAAAATTAACCTCTATGTCCATGATATCATGTTGATAACATGTCCATGCTACATATACTCAAATCTTATTGCATAAGTCTTCCATGCATGTTTCTTACCATATGTTGTCATCAACATACAGTCAACACTGGCTTGTTGGCAAATCTCCAACAAACCCAATTTGGGAAAAAACACCAGTAACATGCTACGAATTTTTCACTCTTCTAAAGTGAGCTCTGTGAGGAGCCACTCTGTGAGGAGCCAACCCTATTAAAAGTTACAATACACACTATTAGGTGTGAGCTTTTTAAAGGATTTAATCACCCTATCAGGAGTGGCCTTGTTAAAGGAATTAAGAACATCCTATTAGAATGTCACCTTGATTAAAGGATTTACAAATGACTATTAGGTCAACCTTGATTAAAGGATTTCAACTAATACAATGGTTAGAAAGTAATAGTATATTTTGATCTAATACATAAAAATCACTTTGCAAATACAGATCCAATGTAGCTCATATGTTGATCCATTGACTGGCCTTCATTATCATCTCCATCTCATATTTTCTTGGGAACCCTTCAAGCAGTCACCGCTTCACAAATCTTTTCAACTCTTCTCAGCCTTCTGCTTAGGTTTGCCAATCAATAGAATCAACCTTTATCATAACCTATAATTAGGTTATCCTTATACCTCCTTAATTAGGTAGCTCAATCCTTTTTTGCTTAATCATTGCTACAAATCTTAGGTTTTGGTCAAATTCATCAAATCCTTCCAACATTTTGTTCTTCCTCTATCCTTCTAGATACTTCTCAAAACTTATCCTTGAATCCATGTATACAAATTGTTTACCATGCATTAAATAATCCAAGTCATTCATCCTTATCTTCAACAAACTTTACATATTCTAAGAACTCAATTGTGTCGACTGGGAATCTCAATCCCTTCACAAACTGTAAAATATTGACACTTGGACATCACTGTGTTCTTGTGCTCGGTCTTCACTGGATAACTCGATCATCGCTAAACTGTTCTTCTTAGCACTCGCTGTCTTCTCTTGGTCCATTATCTGATACTCGGTTATTACTGATTTTCAGTTGACACTATATTTTCTCATCTTATACTGGCGCTTGGTCAATACTAGCATCACTCGGCTTATACTTAAGCTTCTTAATATTCTGCTCTTTTTCTTGGTCAAGCCTATTCTTTCAATATTTATTACCTCATCTCTTATAAGCTTCAAATCAACTGACTTCTTCACTTAGTGTTATAGATAAACTACACATTATCTTGCCAATGTGCCAACTAATCAAGTACCCATTGTAGTTTTTCATAACTCAACCTTTTCACTAGGTCTTCTTGTTGTCTCCTCTTTTCAAATCCTCTTCATCAATCAAATGATATGACACTCTACTAGATAGCAATTGTCACACCAATTAAGGTTTGACATCAATGACAATATAACAATTGTTTCAATCATAATTTCCAACATTCTTAAGGGGATCTTTAACTATTAAGTAATTTAATTCCACCATCGTAAAAAATAACAAGTTAATATGTAATTAATGAGCCATAAGTAAATTTTAAACTTAATATCATTCATTTAGCACATTCACTTTAACAAACATAAAAGCATTTATATAACTACATATAAAAATCATTGAACCATCAAAGCATACATATGAACATACATATAAAACCACATGTATAAAATAATATATAAAAGTTGTTGGATATTGCTAATATAATGGGGAGATCATTGATACATTTAATATGTTTACTCACTATGTTGAGTGATGCTGGAATTGATGATGTTGTCATTCGTGTTTTGTCACTGATGTCAACATATGTTTTTGTGAAGAGAATAGGCTGGTTGTTACAGTGTACAGACACTGTACAGATGTTTCAGATCATGCAAAGTCATTTGTGTGTACTGAAATGTGTTTTGATCTTCTAACTAAGATCGCATGATTCAATATTGCATATTGGCTGAGTTACAGAAGATTCGGTGAAGATTGGTTATTGGATAGTGACAGTGGAAGTTGACAGAGTTAGTCTCTAAGTTTTGGGAATATCTTATAGGTGATGAGGATTCAGTGTATGAAAGCTTAAGAGATGACATATAGGGTACTGAAGAATGTTCGATGGTCAGCGCAAGGTATGTAAAGCAAGATGATGTTAGTTGTGGCGTGTGTTTTGGAGATGATCTATAATGTGTATTATGGATGGAGAACTTGAATTAAGGATGTCAGTCCTTAATTATTTTAATGTAATTATTGTATACTTGTTTTACATACCATGTGTATCTTAGCAAAGAGTTATGTAATTGTTTGTATATTAGGAAAGCCTAATTGGCCGACCCGATCATGTAGAATGTTATAGGGTATATATGTAAGATCGTTTCCTTTGGAAATATATGGAGATGATGTATGTGATGTAAAAGGATAATTATGGAAGTTGTGAGCTTGTGTCTATTGGAACTGATCAAGAAAAGATAGTTGCTATCAGACAATTCAAAATATTGTGTATTTCTTCATATACACTTGTGTTGCGAACATTGAGTTCTGAAGGTGACATAACCTTCTTTAGGTAGTGAGCCCACCCTTCTTTTTCTTGACTCCTAATAGGATCTATCCTCTAACAAGGACTATGTACTGTAATGTTTTAATCGACTCTTGATAGGGCTAGATCTTCTAACAAGGATACTATACTCTTAGTACATCATTAGTGGGTGTTAATTCCCACTGGGGTTTTACCTTTAATAGGGTTTCCTCGACAACAAAATATTGTGTTATTGTGTTGGAATATATTGTTTTCATTAGATTTGATGTTGTTGCTATTCAAAGTTTAAAGTTTAATAATCTATCATACAACTGATTCATCCCCCCTCTCAGTTGTATTGTGGACAGTTATTCCTAACAATTGGTATCAGAGCTACTGGTCCTTAGAGAGAAAGCTTAACATCTTGAGGTTATCTTGGAGATGGCGTTCTATAGGAAGGATAGTCCAAAATTTGATCCTAAAAACTTTGACAGTTGGAAGAACAAGATTTGAACTCATTTGCTATGTTTGAGCATTGATTACTAGATGATTACAAAGAATCAGGTGGCTATGAAGACTTAGGATGAAATGGAAAAATATATTGATGATGAGAAGAAGATATTTTCATATAACATAGTTGCAAGGGAAGCATTGATCAACACACTCTCTGAAGGAGAATTTACTGAGGTAAAAGATTTGGATTCTGCACACAAGATTAGGACAAGGTTAGAAGCATTATATAAAGGAGACCAGTTTACAAAGTGAGCAAAGTTATAGAACTGGAAAACTAGGATGGAGAAGCTACAAATAAAGGATGATGAAAGTGTTAGGGCTTATGTACAAAGAGTTGCAAAGGATGTGATTGGAATCAGAAACCATGGAGGCACTTTTGAAGAGGAAGAAGTCATTTCGAAGATTCTTAGATTAGTGACACCAATTTACAAGACCAAAATTTAGGCTATTGAAGAGATTATACCTTTGACTCCAAAATTTAGCAGAGAAATGTTGATTGCAAAGATAAATACCTTTGAAGCTACAGAAATGGGAGATTCTATACCTAAAGTTGAAACTAAATTTAAAGCATCTACACATAAGAAGATAATGTCTACACTTCTGAGCACCAACAATGAGAACATAAAAGAAGATCTTGGTGAATATGCTGAAGAATGGGAATAGATACAAGAAGAAGAAAGAAAGATGGATGAACTTGTTGTGCTGATTGATAGAAGAGAAAAGAGAGGTAAGGGTAAATTTGAAGGAAAGTTAGCTTTGAAATATTTTTCATGCAATAAGATAGGTCACTTTGCATCTAGATGTCCTACAAGAGTTCCTAAGCACAAACCTAAGTTTTTCAAGTCTAAATATTTAAAAGATAAGGAATTTTATTATGCTAGTGAAGGTATTTTTTATGATGATGATTTGGATTATGAGGAGATTGGATTTATTGCTATTAAAGATAAAAAACCACTACATGAAGAAAAATCTTTAGTATCTCATGTTGACAAGAAATATGAATGAATTAGAGATAGTGGTTTCTCACATCATATGACTGGAGACAAAAACAAGTTTGTTAATTTAGTGAAGTACGATGGTAGTGTTGTAAGATTCAGAGACAATGTTCCTAGATCTATCATAGGAGTAGGATCTATTACTTTGGATGGAAAGACTAATACTGACAATGTATTGCTTGTTGATGGACTTAAGCATAACTTGTTGAGTGTTGGAAAATTAATGGATAAGGGATTTCAATTAAAGTTCTTTGATGGGAAATGTTTTATCAGAAGTAAGACATGAAATTTGATTGCAACGGGTACTAAATCTAGAGGTAACGTGTTTGAGTTAAATACATTTGGAACTTCTTGTTTTGTTGCGAAGGTAGATGACATTTGGTTATAGCATAGAAGGTTTTGTCATGTTAATTTTGATAATATTGTGAAGGCAATTTTGACTAATGCAGTAAGATATCTACCGAAGATTGTGAAACCATCTAACACTATATGCAGAGAATGTGTTATGGGAAAATAAAATTGAAGTAGTTATAAAAGTAAAGCATATACATCAAAAGGAAAATTGTATCTGGTACATACAAACCTATGTGGACCTATAAGGACAAGATCATACTATGGTGAAAGGTATTTTATACTTTTTGTTGATGACTTTTCTAGAATGATGTGGGTCACTTACTTGAAAGAGAAATCAGAAGCATTTGATAAATTCAAGATATTCAAAGCAAAAGTAGAGAATGAATCAAGTTTAAAGATAAAATGTTTGAGGTCAGATAGAGGAGGAGAGTTTACTTCAGATTTATTCAATTCATAAGGCCAAGAGCATTGAATACAAAGACAAACATATGCTCCTAGGACTCCACAACAAAATAGGATAGAAGAGCGAAGGAATAGAACAATATTGGATGTTGTTAGAACAATGTTGCTTGAAGGAAATATATCTCATGTGCATTAGAGAGAAGTTGTTGGGACAACGGTGTACATATTGAACAAAATACAAATCAAAGAAGGTACAACTAAGACTCCTTATGAATTATGGTTTGATCATACTCCTACTATAAAATATTTCAAAATATTTGGTAGTAAATGCTATATCAAGAGAGATGATGAGATAGGGAAGTTTGATGCTAGAAGTGATGAAGGAATTTTCCTTGTTTATTATACTAAGAGCAAGGATTACAAATGTTTTAATCTGAGATTAAGAAAGATGATTGAAAGTAACTATGTGAAGATAGATGAAAGGTTTTAGATACAAGAAATAATGGATGATTGTAATCAGAATACATAGATCAAGGAGGCTGCTACTACAGAAGAAGAAGAACTTGTTGAGGCTGAATGTGAAAATTTGACTTATGATGATGAGACAAAGTGTGTTTTTCAGACCAAGTACAGATCAATGGTTGGTGGATTACAATATCTAACTCACACCAGACCGGATATTGCTAATGTTGTTGGAATTGTGACTAGATATCAAGTAGAACCTAAAGATACACACCTAGCCACTGTGAAAAGGATACTTAGATATCTGATAGGAACAATAGACTATGGCTTATGGTATGATATAAATGATGACTTTGAACTTCATGCTTATACTGATGCTGATTGGGAAAGGAATATTGATGATAAGAAGAGTACTATTGGAGGTGCATTTTTCCTTGGGAAAAATTAGGTTTCATGGCTAAGTAAGAAACAAGATTGTATAGCTCAATCTACTGCAGAATCAGAGTATGTTACTACTGCTATTAACTGCACTCAAATTGTTTGGATGAAACAAATATTGAAAGATATTGGAATAAATTTTGATGAACCAATGGTTATCCATTGTGATAACACCAGTACAATAAACATGTCAAAGAATCCTATGATGCACTCTAAAACTAAGCATATTTCTATTAAGTATCACTTCTTGATAGATAAGGTAGCAAAGAAGGAAATAAAGTTGGAATACATTAGCACAAAGGAACAGATAGTAGATATCTTTACAAAGCCATTTCCAAAAGATACCTTTGAATATCTCAAAGGTATGCTTGGGGTTCAGACCCCTCCTAGTCAGAATTAATTGATGCAGGGATGCATAAGTCCAAAGGTTTTCAGAGACTTATCATATTTTAGACTTGATGTAGGGATCTACTCCTCAGCGGGCGTGATCATTGAAGACAGGTGTTGAAGATAGTTGATGACTTATGGCACCCTTTTCCATTATTGTCAAAGGGGGAGAGTTACTATGAGAAAATCCCTAAAGGGGAGAGATATTGTATAAGGAAGAATTTACTGAGAAAATACTGAAGAATTTACTGAGAAAATACTTTTTGGGTTGACGGATTTTCCCATATGTTGCCATCAATGCCAAAGGGGGAGATTGTTGGATATTTCTAATGTAGTGGGGAGATTGTTGATACATTTAATATGTTTAATCACTACATTGAGTAATGCTGGAGTTTCTACTTTTGTCATTCATGTTTTGTCACTAATGTCAACATATGTTTTTGTGAAGAGAACATGCTGGTTATTATAGTGTACAGACATTGTACAGATGTTTCAGATCATGCAAAGTCAGTTGTGTGTACTGAAAGGTGTTTTGATCTTATATCTAAGATCACATAATGCAATATTACATATTGGCTGAGTTACATAAGATTTGGTGAAGACTAGTTACTAAACAAGGACAGTGGAAGTTGACAGAGTTAGTCTCTAAATTTTGGGAATATCTTATAGGCGATGAGGATTCAGTGTTTGTGAGCTTAAGAGATGATGGGAAAGGTACTAAATAATATTTTCTGGTCAGCGCAAGGTACAAAAAGTAGGATGACGTCAGTTGTGGCATGTGTTCTGGAGATGATCTATTTGGAAGCAGAATTCGGAGATGTAGTGTGTATTCTAGATGGAAAACTTGAATTAAGGATGTCAATCCTTAATTGTTATAATTTAATTGTTATATACTTTTTTTAGATACCATGTGTATTTTAGCAAGGAGGTATGTAATTGTTTGTATATTAGGAAAGCCTAATTATCCAACCTAATCATGTAGAATGTAATAGGGTATATATGTAAGATCTTTTATTTTGGAAAGATATGGACAGAATGTGTGTGATGTAAAAGGAGAATTGTGGAAGCTATGAGCTTGTGTCCACTGGATGTAGAGTAGTGGATAATTGTATACTTCATTTGAACTTATCAAGAAAATACAGTTGCTATCAAACAATTCAAAAAATTATGTATTTCTTCATATACACTTGTGTTGCGAACATTGATTTCTGAAGGTGGACATAACCTTCTTTGGGCAGTGAGCCTAGGCAGTGATTCCACCCTTCTTTTTCTTGACTCCTAACAGGGTCTATCCTCTAACAAGGACTGTGTACTATAATATTTTAATTAGCTCCTAACAAGGCTAGATCTTCTAACAAGGATACTATACTCTCAGTACATCATTAGTGGGTGTTAATTCCCACAGGGGTTTTACCTTTAATAGGGTTTCCTCAACAAAAAAATATTGTGTTATTATGTTGGCATTTATTGTGTTCATTGGATTTGATACTGCTGGTATTCAAAGTTTAAAGTTTAATAATCTTTCATACAATTGATTCACCCCCCCCAGTTTTATTGTGGGTTGTTATTCCTAACAAAAGCATACATAACTATATATTAAAACCCTTGAATCATTGAAACATATATAAAATCATTGCACTGTGTCAAAGTATATAATCAAAGTCTTATTAATAAATAAATAAAATATAATCCATCATATGTTTCAATATATCAACAAAGTATAGTCAATTTAATCTAGAGATGCCAAGTAGGTCCTAACACATGAAATATGTATGTAATTTTCTTTTTAGACCAACTCAAGTGGTTCAAACCTCTCATGGAGAACATGTAATATTCTCCCATGATCCTCACTATCTAGTCTCCACTTATGACGTCCACGTTGAGATTTAACTGGATGGAGACCAAGGAAGGTGGCAATTACTAGGTGGCTATATTGAAAGACCTTGTTGTCTAGTTGGTAATCAACAAAGTTAATACCATGTTGAATTAATTTGATTTTCTTGAAATATGTTCCCTCTAAAACAACTGAACCTACAGGTAACAAATTTTAACAATATAAATTTAAATAAAATAATTTAAATTAAAAATTTGTTAAAATTTTGAAATTTTATTTTTACAAAATGAAAAATATATTGACATGTAAAGAATGCAAACCTACGGGAAAAAAATTATATCGCTTTCTTCAAGATCAATTAACTTCATCCTCTCTATAGTACAATGCAATAAATAGTAACTCCTACATTTCTAGGCTCAGCAATCACTGCAAAGACATCTCATGCACAACAAATTTATATACATGCGAGATCCTAAAATTGATTTAGTTCAATATATATATATATATATATATATATATATATATATATATATATATATATATATATATATATATATATATATATATATATATATATATATACACACACACACACACACACACACACACATACATACATACATACATGCAACTCAATGCCATATAATGTGAAACTCAATTTATTATACTTTCCAATTTTGACCAATCCCGAAATTTGATCATAATCAGTAGAAATCAAAGGAATGTCATATTCAAAGTTTTCATCTTCATCTCTATCAAATGTATCAGTAATAACTAGTGGCACCAGATTCTAGGCACCTACATATCCACATTACTAATTGATGGATTCCTCACAGTTGTCAATAATGCAGTGACAACAAAAGCATGAGTAGTCCCTAGTTTTCAACGTCCAATCACGACAATTTGTACTCATAACTGAATGCAAAGATCACATCTTTTCCATCCTCTTGCAACCATGCATAACTTTTCTATCCATACCTAAACACATGCAAATATAATATTAATTTCATTTTATAAATTTGAATAAAGAATGTAAAATTTAAACAAGAATAACTATATTTATCACACATGCATAATTTAGAAATATGTGCATACCTTTTATCTCCCAAAATTCTCTATGTGGCACCGCTTGAGTCAATCCTGATGATGTGCCATCCTTGTTTGATGTGAAATGTGTTCTACACTATTCAACAAAATCATGTGCATTCTTTATACAAACTCCCATATAATTCATTTGATACTTTCATAGAGCATGTTTGATGCAAGTTCCAACACCATCACATTCACCTTTTCCATGTCCACTCTCAAAAAAACTCTAGACATGTGGTATGTTTTCATTATGATGGTATCTACATAGTGCATAAAATAGTTTGGATGATTTGAATTGTGTAGCACATCCATCTAACCAAACATTATGTTTATCAATTTGTATGCATCTTTCTTTCAAATTTACCAAAAACATCTCAAAGTAGTGTTCTATATAATGAATGCCATGCTCTTTATCATCACTTATATAAAAATGATATTCCTTCTTGATGAATCATGCTTCAAATGTTCTCTAAATACCATCCAAGTCTAACTCTGCATGTTGATAACACACATGTACCATAATAGTAATCTTCTCTGAAAAATAGTATTCTGATTGAACCGTCTTTTGATGAACAAAGGAATAGTTTTCTGTGAAATCAACAACTGATAGAATAGTTCCCAGTGGGAAATTGTCTCAGTGTTTGGAATTGTTTTGCTTGCCACTTTGCAAAAAAAACATGATGAATGTAGGATTGAATCAAGTTTTTAAATTTGTCCATAAATGCTCCAATAGTTAATCTCTTCAACATATTCTAACCTTTTAGATTCTTTCCCAAATTTTGTTTCATTCTTTACATATTTGTAACTCTTGCAATTTACCATCTTTGTTACATCAATGTTTTCATTTTCCAAAGGAAAAAAGTCAAATCAACACATGTTTCACATACTCCTTTTATGCAATTTATTTGATCAGTTGCATCATCTCTTTTGTCACATAAAATGGATGAGATGAAATCACTTCATCTAGTAGGAGAATATTCAAAACCATAAGTGTCTTCTAAAAACTTTCAAAAAACTTGATAGTGGAGATAAATTCAATATGATAATGACAACAAGTTTCAAACACTTTGTTTATACTAACATAATATTGCTTCAATCTTTCAAACAATGTTTGCCCAATCTTTATATTAGCATTTGAACTACAAAATGACACATACATTTCATAAATGACAAAAGGATGAGTATTATCATTCCAAAATAATGTGACCAAATTCTTCATTCCCTCATCAATCCTATCAAAATGAGGATCTCTAAACATGATTTCCAAATTTCCTTCCAAGGTGCTATCATCCAAAATAATTCTCCTCTTAACATATCATGATATTTTTTTCCTACTAAAATCAATCCGAGATGAAACTGAAGATATTTGTCTATTTTGGGGCATAGTTTTACCTACAATGGATGTCAACATAACTCTTCTTGTAATGGTCTTATCTTTAGTTTGAGATCACTTCCCTACCTGGTTCAAACCTTTCCTAATATTTTCAATCATATCAGTTTGCATGTCAACAACTTTTCTCTTCTTTGATGTTGTGTCTGATGACCTACAACTGATTGAATATCTTGATGAACTGAAGAGACAGTGATTAGAGATCACCAAGCTATTAAAGTGATATGTAAGATGATTAAATCAGTCAATATGTTGTCATTGATGTCAACTAGTTTTGACTATACTTATCATGATAGTTACAAACATCTGAATATCTATAGCAGGAAGAAATGGTGATGAAATGAGATATCTACATAAGGAAAATATGGATATGACATATAAGAATAAGGAATACGTTGGGTAACTTATTGACAATTCTATGACTTTATATTGTTGACTTGAGCATGTTACATTATTCTATTATGAAGAAGCGATCAGAATCGAACAAGTTAATGTGGTTGGTAATTGAAGATTTATGTATACATCGAGCCAGTGCAGTGTATATTGAGTGACAATAATAACCAAGTTAGTTATCATCGACACATTCAATATTAACCAAGTATGGATGAAAACATTAAATGCTAAGAACAACCGACTAAAATTGATGAGCTGGAAATTGTTATGATTTTGAGGTAACAGATGAAGTTTTTTATAATATCCATGGCTGAAAAAATTCAGAGATGATTAAAGGATGAGATTGAAATGTGTTATTCACACATCTGTCTAGGAAAGTTTAAGCGAAAAAATGGACAAATGAGATTAAGAGGCAAAATCCGATGGCTAATATGAAAATGGTTTACTTGTCTAATTAAGAGACATGAGTTTCATTCTTGAAACATGTCAGATGAATAGAGACTATAGAAGATTTCATGTGAAGACATTATTCATGCATTCCTTATCAAACTATTTATAGACAAAACGGAGCTGCATACATAACCGAGCGTTAGAGAACTATACACCGAGTGAAGAAATTTGGGGAAATATGAGGAAGTGAATTGATTAATGATCAGATGAGTTTTATGCGCTTAACATAGATCTAAATATTTTTAATTGATTTGTATTTGAATCAGATCAATACTATATCAATTTAACCATTGTTACAACAAAATCTCTTAACCGAGTAGACTTAACAATCTTTTTATATTACCATATGGCATTCAAGGAATGTTACTTGTTATCTTGTTGACCCCATAGTGAATGCTAGTCAAAAGTTAACTGTTAGTGATAAATCCTCTAACCAGGTCACACCTAACAGTGTACATTCTAACCTTTAACAAGGTTGGCTCCTAACCGAGCTCACTTCATAAGAGTGAAATATTTTGGGTTACCGGTCCCAGGTGGTTTTTCCCTTAATAGGGTTTCCACATTAAATCATTGTGTTATGTGTTATTTTTTATGATTTTTTTTCTATCATACTTTACATACTGCATATTTTATTTAATCGATAATCATAGTTTGGATAATTACTTGTATTCGGTAAATGAACAGAAAGATTGATATTTTATATTACCGAGTTGTTTGAATTGTTGAAAAAGTTTTGAAAAGTACATATGAGAGTTTGGGACTATAGCAAAAATGATTTAACAGATTCACCCCCTTATATATTATTCTAATAGTGTCTATACCCAAGAATTTTAATGTCTCTTCCAACTTTTTGTTTATAAGTACAGCTGAAAGAAATTGGGCTTATTCAAGTGTTTCAAAATTATCAAATTTAGCCAATATTTCTCTTTCTATCTTATTCATTGACCTCTTATTAAAAATACTTAAAGGTTGAACATTAGCAAATGATCTCAATTTCTCCACATCCATTGTAAGTAAATGATCTAAGTTTCTATAATTAATATTTCTCTTTATAGTTTGAGCTAGATCTATAAGTTCATCCATGCTAGTAGGAGCACATGATCCCAATCCTTCTCCAACATCAATTTCTTGAGCTTCCTTGGGTAGTGATCCTGACCCTTCTTCAATGTTCATTTCTTCAACTTGGCTTGACCCTCCTACTTGAGCTTCTCCTTCACCTTAACCATGTTGATTGCGAGCTACATGCAAAAAAAAAAATCAAATTAGGGAAAAATAGAGCATAAGTCCATAAAATTTGGGCACGTAAAATTATAGGTCTAGGTGTTAGGAATGGGAACACTAAGAGTGGGGGGTGAATCAGTGTTCACTGTATTTTAACTTTTCACTTTAATCTTTATGTTGAACTTAAATGCCTAAGTACTAAAATAAACATGAAACATGAAATCAACACATGACACCAATATGATTACGGGAAAACCCAAATAGGTAAAACCCCGGTGGGAATTGATACCCACTAATATTCTGCACTAGTGTTTTGTGATCCTTGTTAGAAGATCCTTTACCCTATTAGGAGTAGCTTTACAATGATTTAAGTACAGTAGACCTTGTTAAGGGTCGAACCCTATTAGGAGTCTTTTACAATCATCCCTCTTAGGGGAGAGGATGCAATGTCCAAGAGCTCACTTCTCAAGTGGTGAAGGCTATAACCTTCTGATCTCAGATACACACTATATCTGCAGGATGAACTGTCACCGTAACACTGCTTGTCAAATCAGTTCCTTTGATGCGATGATGCTTTGACCTCTAGCAAAGCTCTAATACATCTTCTAGTGTCTTCGCACACTTCTACTCTTCTTATTACAACTCTCTATTCACTTTCATACCGAATACAATGGGTGCACCTTATATTTATGCGCCCATACAAAATACATAATTAGGTTGGCCCTATAACTAATTAAAAATAATGCTTCCAAATGAATTGGCTTAAGCATGCTTACAATTATACATATAAACATTTTGGCAACCTAAATACAATGGGCACATAGCCTTTACAATATTACATTACAATCGCAAACCAAAATACTAACTGTCGGATCCATGCTCTGTTCTCTACTAGCACACACTGGTTGTGAAACTTCAACTGTCTATAACTTTCACATCTTTACATATCTACTTGTTCGCTCATAGACTAAGCATAAGTATAGTCTAACAAACTTAAATTCTAGGGCACATACCATAATTCATTCATACACACGTGCATTGGTGCTCTGAGCTGCAGGAACTCTGTACACTGTCCAGTCTTCAACACCTAACGGAATTCTAATCTTTACATCAAGTGTACTGACTTCAAACTACTATATGACTTTGTTTCCATAATGAAAACACTATATCTAGTCATATTCCTCAGTATAGTCAACTTTCCAAAAATCTCCCCCTTTGTCATTGATGGCAACAAAGGAATATGGCCAAGTTACTAACTGTCCCTTAACACAAATTTTTTTGTCTTCTATACATTTTTATACATAATCTTATATCTCCCTATATATGTTACAATCCATATTCTATACACAACTCCCCCTTTGACATTAATGACAAAGGTGTACCAAAAATTTGTATCTGCACATACTTACTTAGGGAAAATATTCAAATATGCTATCTTGAGATTTTGGATCTCCTTCTTCCAAAAAGTTATCAAAGAGTTAACTATCTGGAGATGGGTGCATAAAGCATATTGAAGCTTCTCCATCTTCTTCAAGTATTTACTTGGACCTTGATCATAGGTTATCATGGTGGCATCAATCTCCTTTATGTTCTGATTGAGAATGTCTAGTGAGGGCGCAAGAGCATTCCTCAATTGAGTCTGTCTAAACCTTATTTTTTCCATTTCTTTCTCCGCCTTCTCAATTTTGTCCATCTGACCTTGGTATATATTGTTGCACATGTTTACATTAGTGGATGTGTCTGTCACTGAACTCTTCACCTTCTCAATCATAGCTTCTGCTTCTTTTATTTCCTTGAAATGGGCATTAGTAAACTTATCCTGATGCATGCAATCTGCAATGAATTTCCTTCCTTGAACAACAAATTCTTTTAAAGATGCTTGTCCTGTCTTAAGTGAATTTAGATCTAGAGAAAATTTGCTCATCAACTCATTCAGTCACTTCTCTAGGTACTTCTCTTTTGCAACCTTGGATGCAGATTCTTCAAGGCTTGAAAAATTTCTTTTGAACTATGATATGATTGTACTTACATCATCAACCGAACGTACCTTGGACACTTTCTTGTCTTCTAGAAAAAGACTGTTCAATATGTTCACAAATTCCACAAGGAAAGGATTTCTCATGACTTGTTTCTCCTTCTCTTTCTCCATAGCCAAGACGCTGAAATTAATCAGATCTTCCTCTTTCCATGAGTCCAAATTGGATGTGTCAAATGTCAAACTTGACAAAAATGTTGAGGAGGGAGTGATGTCCATCACTTCTAGTTATACCTTGGCTAGATCAATAGAAGTTTCATCTCTCTCTTGTTCTTTATATTCCTCTTTCTTTTCTTCCTCTTTTTTTTCTTCCTCTTCTTCTTCTTCTTCTTCTTCTTTCTCATCTGATATATTTAATGTTTCATGTTTATGTGAATGTTTAATTTAGTACTTAAGCATTTATAATTCAATATTCAGATTAAAGTGAAAATTTAAAATACAGTGAACACTAATTCACCCCCCCCCCCCCTCTTGGTGTTCCCATTCCTAACAATTGGTATCAGAGCTCTGGTCCTCAGCAAAGAAGTTTAACCACTTGAGGAGATCATGGACAAAGAAGATTTAAAGAAGAATCTTGAAGCAACTCTTGAAGACTTGGACAACTCAGAAAGAGAAATTGAAAAACTAAAAGAAAAAGTCAGTGATGCTCAATTAGTTATCAAGAAACTAAGAAAGGATTTGAAGGGACGCTCTAACAGTGATCTTGAAGAAAAAGTTAAGAATTTGAATGAAGAAAATGCATCCTTAGTGAGTCAGCTTGAAGAACTTGATGACAAACTGATGAACAATCAAGATGTCTACAATGAACAAGTAAAGGAGAACTTTCAACTCAATGAAGAGTTAAGGGAAGCAAATTTGGAAATCTTGGATCTAAAGAATTGCAAAGCAAGATTGGATTCTGAATTGAAAGATGCAAAGAACCACATTAACAAATTGCACACCAGTTCTAATTTGATATAATCTCAGTTGTATGCAAGAAGAGTCAAAGGAGACACTAGCTGCATTGGATACAATGAAGCAAAAAATCAGATTGATAAGATGCGAGCAAGAAAGGAGACATAAAAGGAATCTACTGATACTGAGAAGACTAAAGATCAAACCAAAGACAATGATAGTCCTCCTAAAAATGAGCGCAAGCCTGTTGAATGCACCTATTTTTCATGTAACAAGCATGGACACATTGAAAGGAATTGTACAGAGGTAAATCCTTTTAATGGTTATTGTTATACATGTAATAGATTTGGTCATAGAGAAATAATTTGCAATACTAGTAAGAAGAATAGGATTTAGCAAGATCAAAGAAATTAGAATTAGACAAATGCAAGTTCTCAGAATGTTACATGTCAGATATGTAACTATAATGGTCATATAGAAAAACATTGTAGAATGGTGACTCATGTCAATGCGTCGAGGAATAATAGACCTCCAGTGATTTGTCACACCTGTAACAAGGCTAGACATATCTCAAAGTTTTGTAGATCAAGGACGCAAGGTCAGGAAAGCCCTAAAAAGGTCGAAGAACCAGTTTTGGATCCTAAAGTAGAAGTCAAGTTTGTGAAGGCATCAGAAGATGTGAGCATGATTTGGTCAGATGGAAATAAAGAAAATGTTGATGGTAATGTATTGGATGCATCCCCAGTGGACGCACCCTCTACATCTGCATGAATGGCCCTCAGGGTCATAGGGGGAGCTAATTTAGCTCTAAACCCCTGTGTGGCTGGTATACTCATCCTTAGAGTATGCACCTTTGGACTTAAGCTATTGGAGTGTATTGGAACATTTGTGCAAGAGCGCACATGTTGATTGTTAGCAAAAATCAAGTTTGAAAATTTGAAGTGACAGCCTGGTTTACGCGAGTTGCTTTAATGGAAAATATCTTACTTTAAGTACACAAGAAGATGTTTGTTTACTCATTGCATTCATATTCAGAGTGATTGGAGAGCAGATTGAGCCTTGGAAGTTCTTGTTTTGGATTGGAGATGTACCAGTAAGAATCACAGGAGACCTAATTCATGAGATGACAGGCCTTTCTAAGACAGGCGCCATCCTTCCTATGGGTAAAGGATGTCAGGAAAATGGTGGAGCAAGTGTGTAAATCTAGAAGTGATAAGCGCGGCATGACCATTGAGCCTATAGAGCAGCTAGACATTAAATTGATGTCAATGATATTGGGTTACAAATTTCATCACACTAGTAGGGTGAATAGTGTGTCTGCGGGCACTATTCTAGCAGCCATCTATCTTGTGCAAGAAGATGGAGAGTTCAACTTGTGTGAGATCCTGTGCACATAGTTGATAGACAATATCAAAGCCATCAAACATGATAAGACTAAGGTATTTAGGTTTAGGTCCCTAATCATCTATATGTACCTTCATATAGTTGGTAAAGTGTCAGTCTTGTATCTAGACAAGTCCATTCCTACCATGCCTCAGATATCAATCAAGGCAACCACAGAAAGCACACTTAGAGATTACATTACTTTGGAATTGAAGACCTTCAGAGAAATAATGAAGATGAGGTACAAGATTCCTGAGAGTATTGTAGAGAAGTATAAGGATACAATATGCTTCATGGTGGAGATTGATACTACATGTATGGAAGTTGTGGAACCTAGGACTAAGTGGATTCATCCACTTGGGTATGAGGTTGAAGAATAATTTCTTGAAGCTTATGGACAAGTACTTCTATCATCGACTAAGGATGTCAATGAACTTAGGTGGGGAACCTATGAAGAAAATACTAGAGAAGTTGATGCTAAGCTGAATAGTGCTACAACAAAAAGAAAGGTTGCAAAGGTCACATAAAAAATTCTAAGGATTCATGGTGTATCACAAGCAGACCTTGTTAAAGCAAGGGATGAGAACATTTCCCTAGAATTGAAGAGCGCAGTAGAAGAACAAGAAGATCCCAAGATGAAAAAGATGACAGTCGGAAGGATAAAAAAGACAATACTCCTTCTGGGCCCAAAGATACTCCTCCAGAGTATAAGCCTTTATTCAAGAGGAAGAAAGAAGAAAGCACTATTCATCCATCCTTGCGAGCATTAAGGAGCAAGAAAAACACTCAAGCACCTCCCCAAGTAGGATTCAAACCTAGCCTAAAAGTTCTATATGCAAGAATTGTTGATGAGGGAAGGATTGATCAAATAGGGAATTTTTATGAATCATACAGTGAGATTGATAAGTCTAAAATTCATGGTATGATTATCAAACATATGATAAAGTTCAAAAAGGCAATTCTTGAATTAAAAATAGAAATACTAGATAATGTATGGGACATTCTAGAAAACCTTAAAAGAAAAGCAAATGAAGAAGACCTAAGGATCAGGGAAAAAGTGCTAGAAGACACTCTACCTATATGTTCTAAAGAAGAAATAGATCTGATATTGAATTTGGTAAAGCCACACCTTAGAACAAAGATGAGAATTCTTCACATTATGAACAAAGATTATGAGTTGATAACAAAGGAAATAGAGAAGGCCTTTGAGAAGGTGTTGTTGGAACAACGGATCAAACCACCTACTACACCCATCACTCATGCACCCATCAAGGAAGATAAAGTGGTAGAACCCACTAATGTACCAATGATAGGTCCTCAGGACTCAGCGCCCATGGCAGAAACTCAAACAGAAGTAGACCAATCTGTGCCTATAAAACAATCACCCAAAGACAGCACAATTATCATAGATAATGTGGAAATAGCCATGGCAACTACTGATAAGGAGTTGGACAAGTTTGAGGAAGCATTTGTCAGCACTGAGGAAGCACAAATCTTATGCAACAATACCCCTCCCACTCAGCAAGAAGAAGTAATCATAGAAAATATATTTGATGAGAAAGAAGAAGAAAAGAAAGAAGGAGTAGAGATAGAAAAGAAAGATGAATCTTCTATTGATTTGGTTAAGGTGAAGCAAGAGGTAATGGATAGCACTCCCATCACTCCCTCCTCAGCATTGTTGTCAAGTTTCACACCTGACACTAGTAGTTTGGACTCTTGGAAGGAAGAAGACCTGATTAAGTTTAGTGTCCTAGCTATGGAGAAGGCGAAGGAGAAGAAAGTAATGAGGAATCCTCTCCAATGGAATCAATAAATATTTTGAACAGTTTGCTGCCAGAGGATAAGAAAATGGTAAATGTACATTTAGTTGATGATGTGAGCACAATCATCTCTCAGTTCAAAGTAAAATTTTCAAGCCTCAAAGAATCTACGGCCATAGTGGCAGAGGAGAAATACTTAAAGAAGAGACTTAATGAACTAATGAGTAATTTTTCACTAGACTTGAACTCTCTTAAGTTTGGTTAGGCATCACTGAAGGAGTTTGTAGATCAAGGAAGGAAAGTCATTGCAGAATCCATGGATCAGGATAAGTTCACTGATGCCCATCTTAAGAAGATCAAAGATGTAGAGGCAATGATTGAGAAGGTGAAGCTTTCAATACTAGACACAACCACTGATGTAAACATGTGCAACAATGTCTACCAAGGTCAATTGGACATAATTGAGAAGGCAGAGAAAGAAATGGAGAAGTTAAGGTCTAGACAGACTCAATTGAGGAATGCTCTTGTACCCTCACTAGACATTCTCAATCAAAACATAAAGGAGATCGATGCGACCATGATAAGCTATGATCAAGATCCAAGCATAGAATTGGAGAAGATGGGGAAGCTTCAATATGCATTATGCGCCCATCTACAGATAGTCAATTCTTTGATAACCTTTTGGAAGAAGGAGATCCAGAAACTCAAGATTGCATATCCAGATGTTTTCCCTCAGTAAGTGTATGTAGATAAAGTTTTTTGATGCACCTTTGTCATTAATGTCAAAGGGGGAGTTGTATAGAATATGGAGTACATCTATGTATAGGGAGATATAAGAATTTGTATAAAATATATAGAAGACAAAAGTTTTTTGTGTAAAAGAACAGTTAGAGACTTGGCCATATTCCGTTGTTGCCATCAATGATAAAGGGGGAGATTGTTGAAAAGTTGTCTATACTAAAGTATATGACTAGATATAGTGTTTTCATTATGGCAAAAAAGTCATATAGCAGTTTGGAGTCAGTGCACTAAGTGTAAAGATCAGAAATCAGTTAAGTGTTGAAGACTAGACAACATACAAAGCACCAGAGACTCAAAGCATCAGCGCACCTGTGTACAGATGAATTAAGGTATGCACCCTAGAAGTTAAGATTGTGAGACTATACTTATGCTTAGTCTAAGAGCACATAAGTAGATATGCAAAGATGTGAAAGTTAGAGTTAGTTGAAGTTGCACAGCCAGTGTGTGCCAGCAGAGAATAGAGCATAGAGCTGACAGTGACTATTTTGTTTTGTGATTATAAATTAATGATTTAGAGGCTATGCACCCATTGTATTTAGGTTTCTGACATATGTACATGTATAATTGTAAGCATGCTTAAGCCAATTCATTTGGAAGTGTTATATGTAATTAGTTATAGGGCCAACCTAATTGTATAATTGGTATGAGCACATAAATATAAGGTGTGCCCATTGTATTTGGTATGCAAGTGAAAATAGAGTTGTGAGAAGTAGAGAAGAGGTATGAAAAGAGAGCATATGATGTATTAGAGCTTTGCAAGAGGTCAAAGCATCAGTGCACCAAAGAAACTGATCTGACAAGCAGTGTCAAAGTGACAGTTCACCTGCAGATATAGTGTGTATATGATACAGAAGGTTGTAGCCTTCATCATTTGAGCAGTGAGCTCTAGGACAGTGAGTCCACTCCCCTAACAAGGATCATTGTAAAAGACTCCTAACAGGGTCCAACCCTTAACAAGGTCTACTGTACTAAAAGCATTGTAAAGCTACTCCTAACAGGGTAAAGGATCTTCTAACAAGGATCACAAAACACTAGTGCAGATTATTAGTGGGTATCGAGTCCCACCGGGCTTTTTACCTATTTGGGTTTCCCCATAACCATATTGGTGTCATGTGTTCATTTCATGTTTCATGTTTATGTGAATGTTTAATCCAGTACTTAAGCATTTATAATTTAGTATTCAGATTAAAGTGAAAAGTTAAAATACAGTGAACACTGATTCACCCCCCCCCCTCTCAGTGTTCCCATTCCTAACAGTATTTTTGATTTATCAATTTCATCGTATGTTTCAAAAAACTTTCCCACCTGATCAATTCTACCCTCATCAACAATTCTTGCACTCAAAGCTTTAAGACTTGGTCTGAATCCTACCTTAGCAGGTGCTTGACTAGTTTTATTGCTCCTTAATGCTCGCAAGGATGGATGACTAGTGATGACTTCTTTCTTTCTCTTGATTATTGGTTTATACTTCGGAGGAGGAGTAGGATCATTGGTTTCTTTGGGCGTAGGAGTGTCATTAGTCATATCCTTCTGGACTGTGATCTTTTTTAATTTTTATTTTCTTCATCTTAGGATCTTCTTGTTCCTTTTCTGCTGCTGCACTCTTCAATTCCAAAGCAATGTTCTCTTCCCTTGCCTTGTCAAGGTCTGTTTGAGACACACCATGTATTCTCAAGATTTATGATGTGATTTTAGAGGCTTTCCTCTTAGTTGCTTCTCTATTCAGTTTAGCATCAACTTCCCTTGTCTTTTCCTCATAAGTTCCCTACCTAGGCTCATTAGGGTCTTTGGGGGCTGATATAAGTACCTATGCATAAGCTTCTAGGACTTGTTCCTCTACTTCATAACCAAGTGGATGAATCCACTTAGTTCTAGGCTCAACAGCTTCCATACACGTAGTGTCAGTTTCAACCATAAAGCATATTGTATCCTTATACTTTTCCATAATGTTCTCTGGAATTCTGTATCTCATCTGCATCTTAACCCTAAAGGTCTTCAATTCCAATGTTACATAGTCTCTCAATGTACTTTCAATGGATGCTTTGAGGGATATCTATGGCATGGTTGGAATAGACTTGTCCAAATACATATCTGAAACTTTTCCAACTATATGAAGGTACATATGGATGATTAGGGACCCAAACCTGAATACCTTTGTCTTGTCATGTTTGATAGCCTTGATGTTATCTATCAACTATGCGCGCAAGATCTCACACAAGTTGAACTCTCCATATTCCTTCACAAGTCTGATGGCAGCTAGAATAGTTCCTGTGGACACACTATTCACCCTACTAGTATGATGAAACATGTATCCCAGTATCATTGACATCAGTTTGATGTCTTCTTTCTCAATAGGCTTGATTGTCATGTCGTGCCTATCGCTCCTAGACTTACAAGCTTGCTCAACCATTTTCCTGACATCCTTGCCCACAAGAAGGATAGTGGCTATTCTAGAAAGGCCTATCATCTCATGAATCAAGTCACTGGTGATTCTAATTGGTACATCACCAATCCAAAACAAATCATCATGAATTCTTCTCAATAAGATCTTTATCCATTATGTCTCATAGAATTCATATGCCATAGCATACTCAACAATTGGGTGATCATTCCATTTAGCATATTCATCCATGAATGTCTTGTCTAGTTTCAGCATGGTATCCATGTGCACCCTAAGCCTATCCAATCCAACTGGTTCCTTCTTACAGTAAATGTAAGCCCTAATGTCTTCCACATGCATGATGCCCATAGGCGTGCGGGAGAAAGTTCCCTCTAAATCATCTAGGGTTGATTTGAAAGGGTGCCTCTTGAAAATGTATCTTTTCTTTTCAGCGACATCATAAACAATGGGACTGGCCATGACTTACTTGATAAATGCTTTCCAACTGATCTCTGAGATAATTTGATGACTTCCAAATCAGCGCAACGAGCTAGGGTTTCTGCAACCGACCAAATGCACTACAAACACTGATAGTTCAATCTCCAAATCTTCACAACAACTTCCAAGGCTCTTTCTACTCTCTATCACTCTGAATTTGAATGCAATGAGAAATCAAATAACTTTCTGTGTACTTAAAGGTGAAAATTATGCCATTAATGCAAGTCGCGTAAACTAGGCTGTCACTTCAAAATTTGCAACTCGAGTTCTACTAACATTCAACATGTGCCCTCTTTCACGAAGGTTCCTATACACTCCAAAAGCTTAAGTCCAAGGGTGCATACTCTGAGGATGAGTATACCAACCACGTAGGGGTCTAGAGCTAAATTAGCTCCCCCTATGAGCCTGAGGGCCATTCATCTAGATGTAGAGGGTGCGTCCACTGCGGATGCATCCAATACATTCTCATCAGTCGTGTCCTTTTTCTCTAACTAAATCATGCTTGCATCATCTGAGGCTTTGACAAAATTAACTTCTCCTATGGGATCCAAAACTGGTTCTTCGGCCTTTTTAGGACTTTCCTGACCTTGCATCCTTGATCTACAAAACCTTGAGATATGTCCAGCCTTGTTACAAGAGTGACAAATGATTAGAGATCTTATATTCCTCGGCGCATTGACATGAGTCACCATTCTACATTATTTTTCTGTGTGACCATTATAGTTACATATCTAGCATGTAAAATTCTGAGAACTTCTTATATTTGTCTGATTCTGACTTCTTTGATCTTGCTGAATCCTTTTCTTCTTGCTAGTCTTGCAATTCATAACTCTATGACCAAACTTGTTGCATGAATAACAGTAGCCATTAAAAGGTCTTACCTTTGTATAGATCCTCGCAATGTGTCCATGCTTGTTACATGTAAAACAAGTGCATTCTACTTGCTTGGGCTCATTCTTAGGTGGTCCACCATTATCTTTGGTTTGATCTTTAGTCTTTTCAGCATCAGTAGAGTCCTTTTGTGAATCCTTTCTTGCTCACATATTGTCAATCTAATTTTGTGCTTCATTGTATCCAATGCAACTGGTGTCTCCTTTGGCTCTTCTTGCATACAACTGAGATTCTACCAAATCAGAACTGGTGTGTAACTAGTCAATATGATTCTTTGTTGCTTTCAATTCAGACTCCAAGCTTTCTTTTCTATTCCTTAGCTCTAAGATTTCCATGTTTTCTTGCCTTAGTTCTTCATTCAACTAAAGGTTCTCTTTGATCTGTTCATCACAGACTTTCTGATTATTAGTTAGTGTATCATCAAACTATTTAAGTTGTTCTTTCAAGGATTTGTTTTCTTCATTGAGCTTCTTGACCATTGTCCCTAGATCACTGGTAGAGCATTCTTTCAAATCTTTCCTTATCTTTTTGATGACTAATTAAGCATCACTGAGTTTATCCTTTAGTTCTTCAGATTCTCTTTCTGACTTGTCCAGGTCTTCAAGAGCAGCTTCAAGATTTCTTTTCAGATGTTTCATTTTTGCTTTGTCCATGATCTGCTCAAGTGGTTAAACTTCTATGCTAAGGACCAGAGCTCTGATACCAATTTTTAGGAATGGGAACACTGAGAGGGGGGGGTGAATCAATGTTTACTGTATTTTAACTTTTCACTTTAATCTTTATGCTGAACTTAAATGCTTAAGTACTGAAATAAACATTCACATAAATATGAAACATGAAATCAACACATGACACCAATATGATTACATGGAAACCCAAATAGGTAAAACCCTGGTGGGAATTAATACCCACTAATATTCTCCACTAGTGTTTTGTGATCCTTGTTAGAAGATCCTTTACCCTATTAGGAGTAGCTTTACAATGCTTTAAATATAGTAGACCTTGTTAAGGGTCAGACCCTGTTAGGAGTCTTTTATAATCATCCTTGTTAGGGGAGAGAACGCATTGTCCAAGAGCTCACTACTCAAGTGGTGAAGGCTACAACCTTCTGATCTCAAATACACACTATATCTGCAGGATCAACTGTCACTGTGACACTACTTGTCAGATCAATTCCTTTGATGCGCTGATGCTTTGACCTCTATCAAAGCTCTAATACATCTTCTAGTGTCTTCGCACACTTCTTCTCTACTTATTACAACTCTCTATTCACTTCCATACCAAATACAATGGGCGCACCTTATATTTATGTGCTCATACAAAATACATAATTAGGTCGGCCCTATAACTAATTACAAATAATGCTTCCAAATGAATTGGCTTAAGCATGCTTACAATTATACATATAAACATGTCGGCAATCTAAATACAATGGGCGCATAGCCTTTACAATAGTACATTACAATCACAAACCAAAATACTAACTATCGGCTCCATGCTCTATTCTCTGGTGGCACACACTAGCTGTGCAACTTCAACTATTTGTAACTTTCACATCTTTGCATATCTACTTGTGCGCTAATAGACTAAGCATAAGTATAGTCTAACACACTTAACTTCTAGGGCACATACCATAATTCATCTGTACACACGTGCGCTGATGCTCTAAGCTGCAGGAACTCTGTACACTGTCTAGTCTTCAACACTTAACCAAATTCTGATCTTTACATCAAGTGTGTTGACTTCAAACTACTATATGACTTTGTTTCCATAATGAAAACACTATATCTAGTCATATACCTCACTATAGTCAACTTGCCAACACTAGGTCCATACCTTCTTTAGTTTTATAATAATATGTCAATACAACTTCACGATTTCTTTGTTTGGTACTAGATGACCTTTTCCTTACACAATCACTTTGTCTTCCCTTCTTGTTCCCCATTTATTCTCCCCCAAAAAATATCTTCTAAAAATTTGGCAATAGTAATTCTCCTCTTCAAAAAAACATCTTAGAAAAAATCACCTTACTAGTAATTCTCTTCTCCAAAAAATCATCCTTAATAAAAACACCAATAGCAATTCTCCTCCAAAAAAATGCCTTACAAAAAATCAGAGAAATAGTAAAAAATGTGAATTAAGTTGATTTCAATTGTGTGAACAATGAAAAAAAAAACATTTTCTTTTATACCATACAAAAATAAAAAAATATAATTAGCCGACCTAGTTTGGGCAAACTAGGTCAGGTAAAAGTCTGGTGGGGCTTGTTCATGCTAGACTTTTCCCAAGCGGCTTCTTGCAAAGACCCCTTCATATGAAGCCTTGGGATCCCTTCAGGTGAAGGGTTTCTTTGTCCAAAGACCCCAAACTTGAAGGTTTTATCAAGGAAAAAAAACTACAAAAAAATGGCCTTTCAAGGCCTGAAACAAAGACCAAACAAGATGATCTTCTGAAACAACAAATTTCAAATGATGCTACTTGGATGAATCTTTCTAACGACTATAATTTTAATACATATTGAGTTCATTGTCACTTTCAAATTTTGATTTAATCAAACATAGGTTGTTTGGCCATTTATCAACCTATCTCTTTGACACTTCAGGAAAAATAGTAACTTACAAAAAAAAATTATGAAAAATATGTAGGAAAAGAGTATTTGTGTTACCTTTCTATCAAAAAATGAAAAAATGAATTTCGATATATACAAATCAAGTTAGAGAGATCCAAAAGAAGCTATATCTAAATTAGAGCTTCTCTCAGTTTAGAACTTAATAAAATATGAAATATTGAACCAAAATGAATGAAACCAATTCCATCCATTAGGTATTGAAGGTAAAAATATAACCTTGAAATAATTACATCGCTATCATTTTTTTAAAAAATGTTATGCTAATCGAAGTGACAATCACTCCTTAAAAATGCTGATTTTTCACACAAACCACTTTTTGAAGGAGAAAGAAAAATGGATTAAAATTAATTTTAATTCTTATAAAAAAATATATTTAGAAACTAGAAATAAAATGATAAAAAGACTCTAGTTTACATCATCTTCAAATTCCTAATAGTTTTGCGTCAATGGGTGTTTGAAAGTGAAGTTGTTTTTCAGAATGTTGATCAAGTGTCAAAGTTGGCCAAAAAGTGGGACACACTATTGTGGGACCACCATCTGAAACATAAATAAATCCAAATTATTAGAAAGAGGTGGAAGATCCAAACCCAAACTAGAACTCATCCCTTAGTTGTTGCTTCTAATCTCACCACTTTTGACGCATCCAACTTTTGGTGAATGGTTGCAAATTAACATTACTTTATAGGTCCATTATTCCTCCTTTTTAACTTTCCAAACCATTTTAAAAATCTAAATTTTATGAAGAAATGGGGGAGATATGCATGTTTTACTCAAATTGGTTTTTTTGACTTTTCAGCATTTCCAGCAATGGCTAAATATTGACAACTGTCAACTTGCTTCCTCTTCTTCCCAATGCATAAATAAGTTAAATCTAGACTCAAAAACAACATTTTAATCCTTTCAAAACACTAATAATTAATAACAATCATTCTTCATAATATAGCATTAACTAACTAGACATACAAATGTTAGTCAAACATCATTTATCATATTTAATGCTTCATACGGTCAAGGTAATGTTTGGAAATGTAATAGAATGACATTGTAAACTTGGGTTAAAGTGTCATGAATCATGATATAAATAGGACAATTTATAGGTTCATCACTGTCATTCACTTAGATATGCCAACCCCTCATTCGCATTGTCTTCATAAGAGCTATAACTTTTTTCTTCAATCTGCAATGATTCCTTCCTCAATCCTACTATAAATTAATGCCCTAAATGTTTTTACGTTATAGTGAAAAGATTCATTGAATTTATGTCAATATTCATGTCTTATGCCTATTAGATCAAATGATGAGGTCTAGTTTGATTCAAGTGGTTAGTTTTGTAACTTCATCCTTAAAACTCTATTTATGAGAATTGAGAAAAATATGTTGCATGTCTAGATGAGGGTGTCTTTAGACTAGCCAATCTAGAAAATTTTAGAACTTTTCATAATTTAGACACTTTGGGAAAACACAATGTTATTGAAAAATAATAAATTGAATTTTTGTAGATTAAGTATTTAATGTATTTGTTTTTAAAATTTATAATTTCTCAAAATAGTTTTTAAATCATTATCAAATTTATGGAAAAATTAAAAAAAAATTATAAAAAGAGAATCAAGCAGAAACATACTTGATAGCTATAAAACTAAGGTATGAATGCTAAAAGCACATAAAAGGGGAAGCACATAGAAGTAGGATATCCAGTGCAAGACCTAGGCTAAACAACTAAGTTTCTAGGACAAGCGTATGCAATTAATCACTAACTTGACCTATATAGTCAATCTCATTACTCATGGTCATATTCCAATTAAAATCTTTCTCTTTCTTTGACCCAATTTTGGCCAGGAAATGTGCTAAGTGGTTTCAATCATGGCTAGTATACATAGGTATAATAACAGGAATACCACTCCACAAATCCTTCACTTGGTAAATGATATATCGCAAGCACTAGGAAGTAATAGAGAAGCTTCTCATACAATCAAGGGCTCCAACAAGAACTTGAGAATCATATTCAACAATAACTTTGACATGTCCCTGTTTAACTGCCCAAATGGAAGCATAAAGAATGGAAAAAGCCTTATCCTCGTTGTTGGTGGTCTTTCCCATACCTTGCAGTTCCCAGTGTTAAATGTTACCCTTGTAATCTCTGCAAAAAAATCCAGTACCAATAATCCCCAGATTTCCTTTAGCAACCCTATCGATATTAATTTTTACCTAGCCATTAGGAGGAAGACTCCATCTTTTGTTTTCATGACTCACATTAGTTCTAGATCTCACATCATCATGACTATCTACCTACATGGAATTAGAACTTACATGATCCATAACAATATTAGTAACTTTTCTCCATATGGTATGCCAAATGATATCTATAGAGAAAGGAGTCTCCCTAAAAATACAATAGTTATGTTCAAGCTAGACTTGTTACCAAATGAAATTAAGACCAAGGTGTCAACCAACACTAACTGCTTTGGATTTGAATCTATCTTTTCCATTTTTCCATAATGTTGTTTAATTTTTATTTTTAATTTTAAAGGAAGAGAACCATCTTTCCCAAATGTTACAAGTAAAGGAGCACTTGAACATCAAGTGGTCATAATTTTCCTCTTGGGAATTACATAGCACACATCTAGAGGGACCTATAACCCCTTTGTGATGAAGATTTTCAGAAGTAAGAATACTGGTGTGCATAAATAACCAAGCGAAAAAATTGACCTTGGGCTACCCTTTCAACTGTGAGATCTTAGACCAATCCAAAGTAGAATGAAGAGGTTGGGTAAGGGAAATAAGGGGAGTCTCATAACCATCTTTAACTGTGTAAGAACCTAAACCTCCAAATCCCCAGACAATCTCATAATCTTTATCACTATCAATGAGAATGTGCTTAGAAAAAATACCCTTTATAATAACAGTAGTCTCAGGAGGAATAGGTATGGGTCATTCATGGAGATTTTTAATTTTCTTATATCTATAATTTTGAAGTTGACAACTTTTGAAGTAGTACTCAACCTTTTTCCAACACCTAGATTCAAGAGAATCCATGACAGGATGAATAACTAGGTACCCTCAATGATGGGGGGATGTTGATCCCAACCATCAATCCAAAACAAAGCCTTGTCACCCTTTCCAAAAATGTAGAAAAGGAATTTTGAGCCAAGCTTTAAAATATGATAAGCTAAAGAACCACTGCCTTCTAGAGAATACATGCTCATATCATGCATATTTATCCTGTCAAAGAACTTACTTGTGATCATTTTTCTGAAGAGAGAAGTGGCGGTGGAAATCCACCTCTGGTATAACTGTCAAACCAAAGATTTATTGTTGATCTCTAAACATCTAACGCCAAGACCACCATCAACTTTAGGTTGTGTAATCTTGTCCCATCTAACAAGCACCCATTTCCTCTAGTATTTAGCATCATTCCAAAGGAACTTTTGAGTCATCTTGTCAATTTATTTCCAAATGGAAGAAGTGGTAGAAAGAATAGAGAACTTGTAAATAGGAATTTATTGTATAACAAAATACAAAAAAGTAAGCCTCCCTTTGCAACTAAGCCATTTATTGGCCCAATGACTAATTTTAGATTTGATATGCTCCAAAAGGATACGCCTAACAAAAATAGGGATTTTTTATAATGGAGAGGAACCCCAATATAATATAAATGAAAATAAGATAAGGAGAAGCCCAAATTTTCAAGGATTTGTTGTTGAAGAAAATTATCTGCATTGAAAAAAACCACCTTAGATTTCCAAGCATTGATAACTTGACAAGAGGTTGATAAGTTAGTTTGGAGAGTCTTAGATATTATACAAGATTCAAATCAAGAGATAGCTCCTATAAGCCATGTGTCATCTACAAGTTGTAAATGAGAAAAAAAATCTTCTCCAACCTTAACACCAACTGTCTCTGATATTTTTTCTGAAGAAACAATATGCCTAACCCTTCAACCAAGATGAAGAAAAGAAAAGGAGATCACGAATGTTCTTGCCAAAGACCATGTGAGTATTACAAGGAAAGGAATGGAAGCCATCGATAAGAATAGAGTGGGAGAGAGAGAAAATACATCTGAACACCCAATCAATCAATGATTGAGAAAACCCAAAATCTTCTAGCATCTTTGATATTAAAAAAAAACCCCACTCCACTCGGTCATATGCTTTAGACATGTCAAGTTTAATGAGCATCCCTTTTTTATTAGAGTGGTGAAGAGAATGCATGACTTCATGTGAAATCACCACTTCATCAAGGATTTTTCTTCCCTCCACAAAGCTTACTTGTTAAGGAGAAATACTCTTTTGAAGTAAAGGTTTTAGCCTTCCTACTATCAGAGAGGTGATAATCTTGAAGATGATATTGCACAAGGATATAGGATGGAAATTACCAATTTGAGATCCTTTCCCCTTAAGAATTAGGGAAATAAAGGTATGGATCAAAGCTTTGAGAGTTCTCTTATTACTAAAAGATTTTTTTACTACTTCAAAGACATTGTATTAGATGTCATCCCAAAAGGACTAAAAAAAATCCACAAGGAAGTCATTGGGACCAAGAGACTTACCATTGCTCATACCAAAAACTACCTTCTTTACCTCATCAAGTTCAATAGGATTCATCGGGACAATATTTTCCTCATCATTAACTAAGTTAGGGATAACATTCAGGACCTCTTGTTGAGAAGCTTCAACATGGTGATTACTAGCAGCAAACAAAGAGGAAAAGTAATCTCTTGAAATCACATTCATTGTAGAGGTGGAAGAAAAGGACTGGCCAGCAATATCCTAAAGATCAATATAAAATTATTCTTATGCCTCCTATGACAAGAATTTCTATAGAAGAAATTAGTATTTTTATCCCCTTCTAGAAGCCAAGTATTTTTAACATGTTTCCAATAAATCTCTTCATTACTATCAATATCTTCAATAACCTTATGGACAAGATCATCTTCTTCTTTTAATTGATTTGTAACGATACCATTCTTAAATTAATTATGAATCATTTCTTATCTAGCTAACAAGGGAGCATGTTGTGAATGAAAATCAGGTCTATTGTACCTTTTCAATATCTTGAGTTGATCTTTGATAAGATGTAGTTTCTTGTAAATCTTAAAAATTGCAATACCATGCTTAGGGAATCCTTCCTGAACCACCAAAATAATATAAGGAACCTAAGATCCTCCTTTTGGAGCAAAAAATTATCAAATCTAAAGGTATGATGATGAGAGCTCAAACACATATCTTATTCAAAAATGAGAGGGGAATAATCAAATATAGAAGCATCAAGAACACACATTCTTAACCTTCTTTTAGTAAGGTAGTCTCAAAGACAAGGAATCTATCTAGTTTGACATTTTTAGAATGAGGCTAACCCTTGTGGTAGTCCAAGTAAAATTCAAGCCATGATCCATCACTTCAACTAAACTAAGGTCCAAAACCTAAGTAATCATAAAGTAATCTCCAAGATCTAAAGAAAGAGATCATCCACCCTCTTGGTCATTGAGAGACATTTTAGAATTAAAATGACCTGTGATAATTTCCAATCCACCTCCTCCTAGATGTTCTACATACAGTGAACAAATGACCATTTCCTTTTTATTCTATCAATATTTTGGGCACTACAGAAGTTATTTATCATAACTTCTTCATAAGTTCCATTTTTTTTTAAAAAGGGATGTTAAGACATGTCTCTTCCAGAAATGTGACCCAAAGTAGTTCAAACCAATGATTTCCACATGGTATTTAGACCCCTTGTTGCCCCATGAGAGGCCACTACCATATGTTCTGCACCTTTCCATATTTTACCAATGGCTTGTGCCATAGAATCTAGGGTCATCTATGTCTCTTGTAAAAGAAGAAAATCAGATTTGGTGTTTTCCAAAAATATTTGAACAATATTTTGATGGGATTTTCTATTTAAACCCCTAATATTCCATGTGTAAAATCATTAAGATCCTTGAGAGAGGTAAGATTCAAGTCGATTGATTGTTCCTTCAATAATCATTTTCTCTCCTTGAGATGCTATCAACTCCTTGGTAGAAATTCTACCCACTTTTGAAGAGCTACAATTCTTTGGTCATTTTTCAATCTAGTTAAATCCTAAGAGAGGGATTTTCCCTATTCTTTTTAGGAATTCCCATACTAACATCAGGATTGGATATGTGGTAAATAAATTCATTTCAAAACGTTTGGTAAAATGCTATTTTTAGGGATAAGATTTTGAAGGAGTCTATCCTGAGAGATTTTGGTAGGGGGGGTTACTGGATGGGAATGAGGAAATAGAAGTATTTTCTCTAGCTATATCCATGGTTCGCATTACCTCTTGATCAACTAAAGTTTTGAAGATCTCATATCAATTTGACAATTTGAGAACTACTAGTTGATTTCCTTCCTTTTTCTTTGTCTTCTTTTTCTCATGTCTCACAAATCCTTCCTGAGTAGGGTCACTCTAGGATGTTGTCACATAAGAGGAGGTATTAGTTTGATTCTTTTGATTCTCAGAAGAGGGAAGGTAAGACTATGAAATACTAAGTCTTGGGGCTGAAGAGAGGGGAAAAGCTAAGCTAAATGACCATGTTTATGACACACTCTACGTATAAAGGGAAAAACCCATCATAGTTGAGTTGTTGTATCCATTCAAATTCATTCACTACCAATTAAAGCTCAATCTGTAGAAGTTGTCAAAGGTTCATCTCCACATGTATCCTAGCGTACAAAGTAGAGGTTCCTTCTAAGGTGTCCCTTGAGACGGGCTATATAGCTACCAATGGATTTACTAATTAGGACATAAATTTTCTCGCTCTAGAATTCCATTGCAAGGTCATACATCCTAATCCATATAGGTATCACAATTGGGTCAACTCTAGAGTCCAAGTTAAATTTCCATGGTTGAATAATAATTCCTACTGGCCCACGCTCTTTTTTTTATAATCAAAAGTCTTATCATAGTCTACTAAGGATGAAAAACTAATAATAAAATATCCATTACCAATGAACCATAAATAATACTCCCTGAAGGACTCCCAAGTACTTCATATCCATGAATTTAGGAAAGGAATTGATGGTCTAATGCTATAGAACTTAAAAATTAGATCATGGATCAACTCATAAGCTACATAATCTTATATCATGACCTTTTTTATCATGACTTTGAGTCTCTTCTCAGTCTGGGGAAGGAAACCATTGATATTTAGAAAAGGCACAAGAGGGCTTCCATCCAAAATTATGTCAACATTCTCTACATAAATGAGCTGATTTACTGTAGAAGAAGATGACCCTAAGAACATACATGCAAAGGATGAATGAGGTACAAAGGGGAACACTTGTGGAGACTCCAAAGTAGTCTCCATTGAAGCCCTAGCAAGGACGAAAGGGCACACAGTGAAGGAAAATTTTGCAGCTAGGAAGAGCTCAAAAAAACCTTTTCTCACTCTCTCAAGATATCAACATAAGTCACGTCAGTCAGATATTAAACATAAATCATTATCAAATTCAACTACAAATAATTCTATAGTTTTAATTTGATTTTCCTTATTTTGACACTTCTAGCATCATCTTCTTAGAAGGCTTTTCATTATTGTTCAATATTTTTTATATGTTATTTTCCATGTCACTTTTTTCCACTCTTCTCACACTCTTATTATAAGTATCTTAAAAACCTTATTATCTCTCTTTTTCTTCTATGCATTTCTACTTGTCATGCTTAAAAACATCTAGAATTTTTTTATGACACCATGTAGCTAGTGACAACCTCACACCTTCCAATTTTAACATAATGACTTACAAAAACATTGGAAAGTCTCTACCAAAACCTTAAAAACTACCCAACAATTTTATTGCAAAATGACACTAAATGGTTTCTAAAGAGTGAAATTCATAGCTAGGATGTTGAAAAATCATAAGCCAAATGAAAAATATTACATGCCACATAAGATATAATCAATTTGTACTCTAACTTTCCAAATAGCCTTGTAGAATTTAATTAATGATCGACAAAAGTTCAAAATCTTCCAATCATGTTTGAAGCCAAGTTAAAAAAACTCTCATCAACATTTTCAAATTGGCTAATAGTACATTATAGTTTTTGTAATCATTGACATATGATAAATTAACAACCATAAGCTCATATAGTTGATTTATTCTTGCTTGAATATATGAAATATAAGCTTGAAAATAAATTGGATTAGATGAAAAAAAAATACCTATAAATTTTTTTTTTAATTGAAAGCTCTTTAAAAAAACTAGCATACCAAGAATTTTCCAAAGCTTAGCCCAAAGTGTGTTTAACATCATAAATATTTTAAAAATAACTAAAATTTAATATTATATAAAATAAAACTTACTATAATTTATTTTGGTGCAAGATTAATCATGAACCAAGATGCCCTACATTAGATGCACCAAGTAGGTGAGATATTGCATGAGTTGAATGTCATGAACCATTTCATAAAATTTGGGATTGTGAGTCTATATTTGGTAATATCAAATGCACTTATCCAAGTTTCTTCATCTCCCATTTGGTTCTTTCATAAAAGTAAATGTTTCATGTATTATTTTCCCCTTGTTCTTTTAATCACTTTATAATCTATCATTATATTAACTACTTTTAATTATTTTTTTTAAGAATTGTTGTACCCAATATTGTTCCAATTGTAAATATGAAACTAGATCTTCCTTATCACTTGCATTCTTCACAATATTTATACAATTTATTAACATTAGAGATTGGGAAATATCCACTCCTTTAGATAGTTCAATCTTAAATGCATTTGGTAAAAATTTCCTTAACTCCTTGCATGATCCTACCTTCTATTTTTATTTTTTTTATGTATTCATTTAGTGAACTTCTCCTTCCACAAATCTTCCAAAATTAAATCACCAACTTGAAAATCTATTCTCTTCTCTTCATATTAATCTGGTCTTCATATTATATGGCACTCTTTTCCAAGTTTTTATTTACCTCCTTATGAAACTCTAATGGACAATTAAAAAAATCCTCTATAATTATATTGACTAAGTTATTGTGGCCAAATTTAGTTTATGTCAATGGTAAACCTCACATGTTTGGTTTTATTTATTTTGAGCACCTCTAAGTTTCTAAGACTCCAATAAAAATATTTTTCCATCACTTTCAAGATGATGGGCTAACCTAAATCCTAATTTTGTATCCAAAATTTTTCATAAGTTGTATAAAAATGACTAACAAAATTTGGGTTTCTATTTGAGACAATACATTTTGACAAACAATACAATCTAATCACCTCCTTAAAAATTAATCTAGCAATTTATGCATAACATCATTTGACTTCGTTCACAAAATAAAATGTGTCAATTTATAAAAATCTATGATTACCTCATTGCATCCTTGGTAATCTAAGGAAAAATATATATACTCAATTCTTCCCATGTGGTCTCTTTGATGTTGGTGATGACTAGTATAAAGTTGTGCTTTAACTCATTCCTTGTACATTCTTATAAATTCAACAACTTTGCAATAATTTCTTCACATATACACTCATCCTTTGCCAATTGAAACCTTTAGTTATTTGTCTCGATATTTTATCTCCTACAAAAATCAACCAAGACCTCTGTGCTATATTTGTCTCTAATCAAGTTATTTATATCCTTAAAAACAATAATCCCTCTAGAATAAAATATATTAGTCATGGTATCATATTCTTTACAATTGAATTCTTATACAATGTCCATTTGCCTTTAAAATTCCAATCTATCTCTTACAACTATTTCATTGAAAAATTTACATATATTTAGCCCCACTTTAAATGATTAAATTTGAAGGACCTATGTCCATTTGATATATATTTTTTAGATCTTACCTTGAATATTTACAAATAGTAATGTATAATGATCCATGTACAAAACAAAGTCCTTGGGTAGCCAAGTGACGTTTTCATATTTATTTTTCTTGAAAAATAGAATAAAAATCTTGATCACAAACTAAATATTTTCTTTTAGCTTCATTTAGCTTCTCTTTGAATTAATTTATTGGTCATGCCTTTTGATTTAGAATTCCTCCTATTACTAGCCTACAAGCATCACAATCTACTTGGAACATTTTGTTAAAATTTGACAATAGCAATGTTAGTTGTGTGATAGTTTTATTTTTCAACAATTGAAATATTTCTTTGTTACAACTATTTACTTATTATTTTTTATCACCCTTCTTTGTTTCCATGATAGGTTTACATATACCACTATTTTCTTTATAATTTTTTGTAAATAACAAAATTTAAATTTTGTTGAAGTGCAATGAAAATTTATAAGGTCACAATTGTATTCTTTAACAATTTCAAAGGATTGGATGTCATTCAATACTTAACTATTCTAAATCAAAAGAAATCAATCAAATTCATGCAAGAGAAACATATTCATATGAATCTCCAATTCAAATTACTAATGGGTTCAAGTGTCTCTAGGTGGTTAAGTACATTTTCTCCTCTCTATTTTTCTACTTAAATTTAGTATTACCCTGTAAATTTAAAATTGTGAGTTTAAGATAATTTAGAATCTTTCACTATTTTAGTGGAGTGGCTACTATTTAGGAATTAGTAATGAGGGCAGGCTGGCCTCGAAATAAGAAATAACTACATATTGGCAAAAATGTCATGTCTCTTCAACTTTTTTCTTCCTTTTTTATCCATTTTATTTCAATATTTTTCTTCATTCTTATCTATTTTATTTCTAAGTGGGTTTAAACGTGGAGGAAACTCCATAATTAAGTCTGTTTGAATTGAATTGTACATGCTTCATCTATGTGGGCATCACCTAGATATGAGTGCAAGTGTTCCATTCATTCTCATAAGAAATGGGTTGTTGTGCAATATGAACTACTAATCCTAAAACACTAGTCAAAATTTTGACAAAAAAACTACACGCTTGAATCCTATAATATCACATTTTATTTTTAATTTTTTCTCAAAGTTTAAATACATAAATAATCTTAAAAAACTTGAACAGCAATTATTACCCCAAAAAAACTAAACATGAGAACCTTCGATGAATAATTTATTGAGGAAAATCCCATCCAAAACGGCAAAAACAAAAGTATTCTTCTTAAAACAAAGAAATCTATTGTCAACTGAATCAGAAAATCAAACTAAGACATTATATCTTTTTCAAACTCTTATCTCAATTAAGACAACCTGAGAAAGTTTTCCTATGAAATAAAACCAGGAAATTGTTTCCATCAACAGAAAAATTCAATAAACTTTTTAAAGAGAAACCTGCAACAGATCCTGCAAATGAATTAACCACCCAGCGAAAACTAAAAAAAAGAAAACAGAATCCCCATATAATTTCAATAGCTTCCACAAAAAAACGAGAAATCGAAATCAAAATGTGTCAGTAAGTCTGCCTTTCACAGCGAGTAATCTGAGTGCAGGGCCTCTTGTAAGGATTTGCCTCCCCAGAAATCCCACAGTTATAATAAGAATTACCCACCTTGGGGCACGGCACTCTGTCAGGCAGCAGAGCATCATAGCTTATGTACTGCGGCCTCGCCATTACGCCCCTCTCATTCGGCATTTCCTCGTCAGGATAACATTCCCCAATTGACCCATAACAAGGCTTCTTCCAGTATAACGAAAAAATTCTCATGGCATCTTCCTCTCCCCACATAACGCCGGCAGAACCCACAGAAACCTCCAAATCCGCCATGAAAAGAAGAAACACCAGCACTGTGCACGTGAACAGACTCGAACCCGAGACCATCTTCCCGGCCAAGAAAACTACAATGTGAGCAGGATTGAGTTGTTTTATTCTCTGTTTCTGTGTGCATTTATTTTCAAGGGGGTTGCCGATTTTAAGTAAGCTGATGGCTTTTTTGAATAAAAGATGTTTTGGGCGGAAAACTTCTGAGCTAGTCTTTGGATTCATTGGAGAGGGAGCTTGAAAGCGCCATGTGGCAGAAGATAAATCATATGGAACGTTCAGTAAATGGCCTGCTGTTGAATATTAAGTTTAATGGTTAAAAAACAGTTATAATAATTTTGATGACGGAACAGTGTATTTAGTGTGAATAGAATCATACTTCCAATTCAAAAACAAACAAAGAGAAAGAGTTCAAATTTTACATTATCTGTATTAGAAATAGTAAATTACTATTGTATTTTATAATTAAAAGATGTATTGGAGAATAACAGTGATATATTAGTTTTTGACGTAGATTAATTGATTAAGGTGTATGAAAATAAAGATGATGGTCATAGGTTGATTTCTCTTGATTTATCTATGTATGGATGAAGAACAATTCAAGAAATAGAGGTTATGGTTGTAGGTTAATTTTTCTTGATTTACCACTGTATGGATGAAGGATAACTCTTATCGATAGAGGTTATATAACTGCAGGTTGATTCCTCTTGATTTACCTTTGTGTGAGTAGAGGATAGCTCATGCGAATGGAAGTTATAGTTGCAGGTTGATTCTTCTTTATTTATTTCTAATAGAGGACGGCTCATACAACAGAAGTTCCGGTCATAGATTCAGATTGATTCCTCTTGATTTACTCCTGGTGATGGTTCATATAAATAAAGATTATAATGACAATTATTCTTAAAAAATATAAAAATTCATTTTAAAAGACAAATATTACTAAATTTGAAAGTTATAATAAGATGTCCATTTGTATTTGTCCTCAGTTTATTAGACTTTCAAACCCACAAATTGCCAGCTCTGGGGATTGTTTGCATCTTCTTGTCTATATTTCGTGGTTTTAACTACTGTCCCAGTTTTATATCAAAAAGGTTTCTTGTCAATTTTTTTGCCTCCATCATAATTTTTTATGTGGTTTTGACCGTCAGATTACATGTCTTTTTCTGATTTTCAATGTCCAGCAATCCTAGAGCTGGAAGCTACTCTCTTGTAGCCGTTGGATTATAAGGAGAGCTGATCTGAGCTGTTGATTCATTACAAGGGTGGAAAATTTACTAGTGTCCTTGATGAGGTACACACTTGGTCATATTGGTTTGAGCAGGAGGCCAAGCAATCTATATAACTTGGCCTCTTCAATTTCATTATTATAATTATTTGTTGGGACTGATCCAAATGTAATGGTACCAAGTAATAGATTCAGTGAGTGAGACAATTCTTTGTTGTCAGTGAGTGGGTTGGCAGATGTGAGTTCTAAACATTTTTAGTTATTTGAATTCGTGGAGTGGTTTATTTTGGATTTGAAAATTTGGGATGGAGAATCATATGGTGTTTTGAGCATGCATGATTCATATGGTGTTTTGAGCATGCATGATGCCTATTATGATGTTTTGGGCATACAATGATAGAAATGCATAAAAAATAATAGATGTAGTGTTAGTGTGATTTTCAATGTTTATATATTTTATATGTAAAATTATTTTGGATTTTCAATAAAGAAAATTGATTATGATAATGTATATAGGACGTGGATGAGTTATATAAAATAATAATAGATTGTATTATTAATTAATATGTAATTATTAAATAAAAATTAAAAATAATGGAGAAAAGGTTTTCATCTTCTTTTATCTCTTTTCCTTCCATTTGAAAATAGAGGTTTTTTGTTTGAGGTGAGGACCTTTGTTTCCTAGCTCAAATATTTTTCTTTTTGGTTTCTTGGTAGTATCACTACTTGTGAAATCCTTCCTTTTCACCTAATTGGCTATTATGTATAAGGATAAGGGTTTGTGCTCTCTTTTGATTTATCTTACCTAACGAGAACACTTAACATTATGGTGCAATTGAAAGGTAAATGCTAGCATACTTAATACTATTGAAAATATAAAGTAATGTAAAGATACTAAAAACTTCAACTGACCTTTATGTGTAATTGTTGAGTTTGATTATTATATAAAAACATGAATAATGTAAAATTTGTCCATATTTTACTTATTATAGAAGCAATTATACACAAATTCTAGTAAAAATAGTAAGATCCTAGCCATACATTGATTACAAGATATTAAGGGATTACATTAGAAATGACCACAATAGAATAATAATTGAATATTTTAAAAATAAGAATATATCATATTCGAAACTAATGTATAATTAACAAATTAAAATTAAAATAACTTTAAGATGTCTTTTGTAATACAATTTTGAAATAAGTGTTATTTGAAATATTTTGCATAAAAACATGTAATATTTGTTGGAATTTCATAATAAAATCAAATTGTCTAGAACTCTCCATATTTTACTTTATTTTTTGATAAAGTTTATTTCTGATATTTTTAATGGACTTTGAAAGATAAGTTCAAATCAGATTTGGGGGAAATCTGATTTCTTCTTCAGACTTCTTCTTTCTTCCTTGGACTTCCAATTTCTTCTTTTGGACAACAAGTTTTATATAAAGGAATGAATATCTTTATTCTTCCACATGCGTGTAATGTAATTTCTCTTAGTATGCAGCAGCAAAGAGATGTTTTGTAATACTCTATTTTTTAACAGAGAAGTGAATGATTATTCTATTAAGCAGTGATTGCTTCAGATAATCTTGTAAGAGCATTGAGAAGCTCATAGATGTTTGTATGCAGCTCTCGTAGTTGCAAGTTTATATTTCTTATTGTAGAAGTGATTAGTTTGAATAGAAGCAAGAAGTTTCTTGCATGTTTCTTTAGCTCTTGTGTCTGCCCTGTTTTGGGGATTTCAAATTTTTTCATTACTGAAACAAAGCATCATTTTGCGTATTTCCAGAATTTAGTATTTCTCTAAATTCTTTACATGGTATCAGAGCTGATTGGCCCTCAATCCTTGTGAGTTTGGGCATTTGTTTTTTCTGGGTATTTGTTTATCTTGCACAGGAGACATGGCTGGAGATGTAGGAAAGAGTTGGCAGCAACCACCGTCCTTCAATGGACAAAATTATGATGTTTGGGAAAAGAAGATGAGGACTGTTATGACAGCAAATGATTTGTGGGAGCTTGTGGTCAATGGCTTTACGGATGTGACTGACCCAGCTCAATTTGTTGGCCTCACAAACAATCAAAAGACTCAGTTGAAGGAGTCAAGAAGGAAAGATGCAAAAGCTTTGAGCTTGATAGAAACTACCTTGACAGAGGCAATCTTTCCCAGAATAGCAGCAACTAATTATTCCAAAGAAGCTTGGGATATTCTTCACACTAGTTTTAAAGGGACTAAAAAGGTTCAGTTAGTGAAGCTCCAAATGCTTCAAAGAGAGTTTGAGACTCTTCTTATGAAGGACAATGAGTCCATCTCAGATTTCAGCTCAAGACTCTTTCATTTGATAAACCAGTTGAGAACCAATGGAGAAACCATGGAAGAGCAAAGAATAGTAGAAAAAGTTTTGAGAAGTTTGCCCTCAAAATTTGATAATCTAGTAATTGCCACTGAAGAGGCAAAGGATCTCTCAATTATGACTATTAATGAGTTAATGGGTTCTTTCCAAACCCATGAGCATCGCATTAATAGGTCAGCAAATTCTTCTCAAGAGCAAGCTTTCAGAGCTCAAGCCAATGCAAGAGGCGGGGGAAGAGGAAGAAACAACTCTAGAAGAGGTTCAAGAGGTAGAGGTCGTGGTAACTCCGAACAACAAAATGTTGGAGGAGAAAGCTTAGAACGAGCAGCCACAAATGAGGGAGCTAGCAGCTCTCAGAATAATTCCAAAGGAGGTAAGAAGAAATATATCTCTGACAAGAGTAATGTTGAATGTTATTATTGTCATAAATTTGGGCATTATGCTAGTGAATGCTAGAAAAAGCAAGGTAATCAGTCAAAGCCAAGCGCAAATGTGGTTGACAAAAGTGGATGATGGAAATAATCCCACAGCCTTCATCATGTGCAATGTTGGTGAAGAAGGCAGCCCCGAAGTCTGGTATTTAGATAGTAGTTGTAGTAACCACATGAGTGGTAATGAAAGTCTTTTTTCTTTCATTGATAAAAATGTGAAGTCTGAAATTAGAATGGGAAACAATGGAGTTGTTCTAGTTGTGGGAAAAGGATCTATTATGATCCACACCAAGAAAGGTGAGAAACAAGAAATTCAGAATGTTTACTTTGCCCCATGAATAAAGCACAATTTTATTAGTGTTGGACAACTCACTCAAAATGGTGACAAAGTGCTGATGGAGAATGACCAATGTGTCATTTATGAGAAGGATGGGAGCAAGAAAATTGTTGCAACGGTTCAAATGACAAAGAATTGAATGTTTTCATTGAAGGTAGAGATGTGTTTCTCTTCACAATCACACTAGTAAATTTTTCCCTAAATTTCGACGAGAATTAGTCAAATTTTCTACAACAATTGGTCGAATAGACAACTAAAACCATGGTCGATCTTTTTTCATCGATTATTCTACAGGCAAACCCATTGTCAAAATTGTGACCTTTGTAGTAGTCGACTTATTGACCGACTCTTCGTCGAACTATTCGCATGAAGCTAGCAGAATCAAGACCAAGTTTGGCAAACTTGACGTCAAAATTGCGACAAAATACTCAACCACTATTCCATGAAATTAACATCGAATGCATAGCATTCTCATCGAAATTAATGTTATTTAAAGGTCAAAAAATTGACCAAAAATATTTTTTGGTTAAAAAAAATGACGGTGATTGAAAAAAGCATTTTCATTGTACTGTATATTCACATCCTCAAGAAAAATCAAACTGACTAAGAAAGCTTCGTTTACCTATAGATTTGTGTGCTTGTCTGAGTTTGATACGCAGATCTGCGTATCAAACTCAGACAAGCACACAAATCTGTAAGTAAATGTTGATTAAATATTTTATTTTTAATAGCAGTTTAAAAGGCTATTTAAATGTTTTGACGGTTTGATAAGAACAAAATTGGTATTCAGATATAAATTATTGAGCTTCTCTTTGTTTCGATAATAGTTTAACATTCTCTACTTAATAGGGCCAACCATGTGAAGGTGGAAGCTCATCTGGCCCCTCCTAGGAGCCTCTTATGACCCTTTACGACATTTTAAAACCTCTAAGATGTATTCTTAGAGGTCGTAAATGGTCATAAAGGGTCATAAGGGATCCTAGGACACAACAGCTAAGAAACATAAATGTAGGCATCATGGTCACAATGTTTTGGAAACACAACATAATTGAGTGGTATACCCAGACGATGCAACGCAACCACTACTCCTGTAGTTCTAAGTTGACACTACGGGATCCAAAAACCAAAGATAAGGAATATATATATGGTTTTTGGATCCACAATGTCAACTTATAACTCTAGGAGTAGTGGTTGTGTTGCATTTTCTGGGTATAGCATTCAATTATGTTGTGTCTCCAAACAATTAGGACCATGATGCCTACATTTATGTTTCTCAGCTGTTGTGATACCTACATTTATGTTTTGTAGCTGTCATGTTTATTTGCATGTTCTTTTTGTTTGGCTTCTCTCCCTCTCATTGAAAATAAGATTTTTCCCACTCTGAATCGAGAATGTGCATGCAACACAAGCAGAATATGCATCGATAGCAGGTGGAGTTGAAAAAACACAACACGTTTACATTTTCACGATGGTCTATAACTTAAAATATGCAATTAAAGACCTCTATCAAAAATGCAATCTTGTTGTGTTTTTCAACTCCACCTAATATCCGTGCATATTCTGCGAGATTGCATATTGAACTAGGCTTCTCCTTCTGCATTGCCTAAAACCAAGAGACTATCACAATTAACATCTAAATGGCGCATCTCATCATCACAAATAATCCACCTTAATCAATTGAATATGTTTTCTTGTATTAAATATTCATTAATCAAAATTCGAATAGAAAATGTATACCTTGAGTACTACAATTCACATTAGAATCAATGCTTCCATCATGCTCGGCTGGTGCAATATCAATATCAGCAGGCTGCATTCCAATGTAAATAAAATAGATGTAGATTTAGATGTCGATATCGCAGAAATCCCTAATTCACAATCTATTGTTTGTACTCTGAAACACTAAATTAGGGATTTCTATGATATCCTCTTCTGTATCTATAGCTATTGCCTCTATTGTTGCAAGTGATTTTCCCCTATTTGATATTTATCTTCAAGTGTCCACACTCGTTCTCTTGGTTGTTGCCAGCTTCTCTTTGAGCTTCTCTTTGTTTTGAGAATAGTTTAACATTTTTTGAGAAACATAATTGTAGGCATCATGGTCACATTTTTTTGGAGACAATGTAATTGAGTGGTATACCCAGACGATGGAGAGCAACTTTTGTACCTCTGGTTCCAAGTTGTTCTCCATCCCACAGTGTCAACTTGGAATAGTTTCATCCCCAATGTGACCATGATGCCTACAATTATGTTTCCAGAATAGTTTAATTAACATTCTCTACTTAACAGGGCCAACCACATGAAGGTGGAAGCTCATATGGCCCCTCCTAGGAGCCTCTTATGACCCTTTACAACATTTTAAGACCTCTAAGATGTATTCTTAGAGGTTGTAAATGGTCGTAAAGGGTCATAAGGGGTCCTGGGACACAACAACTAAGAAACATAATTGTAGGCATCATGATCACATTTTTTTGGAGACAACGTAATTGAGTGGTATACCCAGATGATGAAGATCAACTTCTGCTCCTCCGGTTCCAAGTTGACAATGCGGGATCCCAAGACCATAGATAAGGAATAAATTTAGAGAGCGGAGGAGGGCCATAACGACAAAAATAATACAGGACAAACCTCAAGTTAAATGAGGCAACTGCAAACATTTTAATAGAATTTTATTAAAATGTTTACAGTTGCCTCATTTAACTTGAGGTTCATCCTGTATTATTTTGGTCATTATGGCCCTCCTCCGCTCTCTAAATTTATTCCTTATCTATGGTCTTTGGATCACGCAGTGTCAACTTGGAATCGGAGGAGCAGAAGTTGCTCTCCATCGTCTGGGTATACAACTCAATTATGTTGTCTCCAAAAAATTGTGACCATGATGCCTACAATTATGTTTCTCAACTATTGTGAAATCTACATTTATGTTTCTCAGTTGTCATGTTTATGTGTATGTTTTTTATGTGTTTGGGAAGACATCTTTCTAGCATGAGCCTAGATCCTTCAGCAATTAGCTTATAAATAATGTAGATGACAAATGAGCAATTAGCTTTCTAAGAAAAAGCCCATAAATGAACTATATGTACCCCAATTAATGTGCCCTCTGTGCGTACCCAAATGATATATTTGAAACAACAAGGATAAGGCTAAATTTACTTTTGTTGTTTCAAATATATCATTTAGGTATGTGCAGAAGGCACAGGAATTGGGGTACACATAGTTCATTTACAAGATTTTTCTTGGGAAGCTAATTGCTTAGCTCTCATTTGCTTCATTTATTATCAAGCTAATTGTCGAAGGATCCAAGCCCAGGCTAGAAAGACGTCTTCCCATTCTATTTAAGCCATATTCCTTGTTCTTGTCAAACTTCCTTGGTACGGTAGACCTACTCTCTGTAGTACTCTTCTTCAACGAGACTTCATACCACGCTGCGCTCAAACTTCAGCGAGACTTCATACCACGTTGCATCCATAGATTACGTTCAATGTGTTATTTATGCTTGTATTGGTGGGAAAACTCTTGAAAACATGCAAAAGAGATTGCATTCAACCATGTTGTTTACATGACACATGTAGCTTACCTCTAGCCTAAATCAGCATTAAATCATGTGATTGTTAGCAGATTGGGGCTCACCTGAGCCATAAACATGAAGAATTATTCTAAAAAAAGATGTAAACCATATATATGCACACTTGAGGAAAAGAGAAGTTATGTCATATCAATATTAAAATATTAGTTACAATATGAAAATACTAAACTAACTAATTCCTGAGTTCATCTCTGCATATGGTCGCAACAAATTAGATATGCGATTACAATACAGAGAAGGCATCGTAAAAATATAATTTCAAAATTTTCCCTAGCCTGACACATTTTGCACTCAAATCCTTCATCACGGATAAGTGGAGATGGGCGGATAGATGCAAATGAGTTGTCATCGACCCAACTAAAGTATCTGCAGCCATTATTTCCCTATGATACCAAGTCTACATTAGTTCTTATATTATAATGAATAGTATTTACATTAGAAACTTTAAATATATACACATTAGCAACCTTTTTTCAATTAGGGCAGCACCAAAATTGTCATCCAAGGTTGTTCAATGTCCGTGAAGTCTTCAACACACACTTCCCACCACCACATTGATAGTTTGGCACATTGACAAGAGTCATCGAACCTATATCAATAATGCACCGCACCATCGTTACTACATTTATTATTTTTATATGATTATTTTTACAGTCCAAATATACCAAGGAGTACCATGAAAAATATTAACCATTTACAATAATGAAAAGTAAACCTAAATCAAATAGCTCATTTTTTTATCAGCATGTGTAGTTTGTGTGTATATGAAAAATGAAAGAAATATGAAGCTGAAATAAAATAGTGAACAAAATAGTATTCCACATAGAGTGAATGAAATATACCATCAAAATAAGGTGACAAAATCTTGTCACGAAGCACAGACATAGGAAATCAAAAAGGGACAAAAGACAAGAAATAAGAAAATTCATTACGACTATAGAAAAATCATTTATACTATAATCAAAAAAAGAAACACTCTTTGTCAACAATTTCCAAAATCATTAGGACTATAAATGGATGATTCTGATATTGCTTTTCCATTACAACAATTGAGCATTCATCATTTGGTACTTCTTGGTGTATTCCATTTAAGTTTTTCAGTTGTTGTGTTTATGTGCATGTTCTTTATGTGTTTGGCTTCTCTCCCTCACAAGGGATACGTCGATAGGTAATTGATTTGAAAGCATAATGATTTGACAGTCTTTTTTCAGGATAAGCGTAATCATCCTGCCAACCTTAATTAGCAACATTGGTGTCCTATCATTGCACAAGTGCAAGACGATAAGGGTTTATTCAAGGAGGGATGAAAAAAAGGTCATTTTAACCTTGCAAGGCAAGAGGAGAGACAGTCCAAATAATTCTATGGTGACTGTCCCAAACAACAGACAAATGATGGAATTGCTAACATGTTTTCTTTTCATGTTTCTAACAAGTTTGTTGCGATCAGGCTAGTGTGGTCACAATTGAAATTGTGAGTTTCTCTTGGAATTGAATAGCAGACTTTATCTATTGTGCAAAAAAACATATGTAGGATTATTATGGTCACAAAGTAATTGTCTTAGTATCAACATTTCACTTCTAATATAATATTATTAGGAATTTCTTACCATTGATTGTCAAACTGATGGAACTATGAGGCTATGCTTTGTTAATACTTTACCATTGTAGTGAATTTGGGTATTGTTTTCGAATATTTGAATGATTTTAATGGGAACTTTGAAGCAGAGATATAAGTTTCCTAAAGAGTGATACTTCAACTTCCATGAAGGACTTAGAAAAAGGGAATTGAACTATAGTGGCTCCTTGTTTACCAATTTTCCATATAACATGAGGCATGTTGTTAGTTTTGTCAAAATTGTGAGAAGATTAAGGGGAATTGTGAGAAGATCATACTAAGGAATAGTGAGGAAGTCGTTGAACAAGAGGAGAGAATGTGTTAAAAGACCAATTTAGTAATCCAACCGGCTAATTAAACATACACTCAACAATCAACGGTAACATCAAAGTTGGAAGAATATCTTTGGTATAGACATAATGTAGAACTCCAACGCTATACAGTAAACTAAGACATAACTAGATCAGAAAATCAGGGGTTCTAGAATTATTATATCTTAGACATTATGTGAATAATAGACCCATAATTACATTAACAGAGATAAAAGAATAAATCTGGAACTATATATAATTAACATATAAGACCAAATCAAAACATTTTATGTTATATTGTGAATGAAAACTTGTTCAAATTTGCAGAGAATCAAAATATGTTATATTGTGATGATATCAAGTTTTATGTAGGTGTTGTCTTATTTCCATATTATATGACCTCAAAATACATCAATCAATGTTTACAAACTTGTATTAATCACAATGAATATTTGAGCCCTACAATCTTAGGATAATTCACAAAGATATGCTCATTATTTTATAATATCCCAGTCCCCTCATATTTCTATTTTAAAATTATCTATTTTTTTTATTCAAGTTTATACTACGATTAAGTATATATCCTTATATAATTAAGACCGTGACTAAGTAAAGTTACATAGCATATCCCCACTCTTATATAAACACTTAGCATATATAGAGACAATGAAATATCAGCATACATATTGCAAGTAATGTAATGAATAATAGGACTCTCTTCAAATATCTATAAGGAACTTTCCATGACTTTCTGATAGACTCAAATATAATAAACTCTTCATTAAATGTAAGGGTGACTTTTAATCTTCACTATTGATCTATATTATTCTTTAAGTACTACCCTTAACTAAATGTAAGAATGCCTTTTGTCTTCACCATTGATCTCTATTTTGAGTATTCTTCACTAAGTTATATGATTTAGTTACCGGGTTGTGAGTTTGGAGATCTTTATCTCTGCAATGTAGAAGCCGAGAATAGGGGGTACGAGAGTGGAGAATCGGTGAAGAGAGAGATCAATGGGAATGAGATGATCAATGTAATACGTATGATGAATGAAAATAACGGTCTAGTTTTACATTTCATTCTTCTTTGTGATTGTTCAGTGTTTCCCGAATGTTTCATTTTTATTATTTACAACTCATTTTGTTTGGTTTGTTCTTTCGATTCGACAGTCTAACACCCATATTGTCATCACGATTGAGCACATCTTTATTATGAATATGTTGTGATGGAATTCGATAATAGAGAACAAATATTTATTTTAAATGTTTTATGTTTCATTTGGATGTAACTCAAGTCTTAGTATCAAGTTTATTGAAGAAGTTTATCAACTTGTGGAAACCGTTTCTGTGCGACAAAGAATGCAATTTAAATCTGGTCATTAATTGAGTCGAGAATGGCTTCCAATAATCATTGCACAATTATTACATTGGTTTGGAGTAATTTTATTTCATTTTAAATAAGTTATGGCAGTTTTATTTCATTGGTTTGGAGTCTTATTCCTTTTGGTTTGGAGTAATTTTGAATCCAATCTTGATCTTGATGATCCAATCTTCATTTAATCATTCAAATAATTTAATAAAACTACCATAACTTATTTAAAATGAAATAAAATTACTCCAAACCAAAAGGAATAAGGGTGGTGGTATTCAAAACACAATGAGAATTGGTAATTTCAGAGATCTAGGCACTCTAGCCTATCAACAACCTCAAATATTTAAAAGATCTGACTTGTCAAGGCCTCCACAATACTACAAAATGATGGATTAGGTTTCCTAGGCTTCAAACCACTTAGACTCAAGGAATTATAAGACTCTATTTTAATTCCCATGCTTCCAATACACAAAGTTCTTTCAAACTGTTCCAAAGGCTTAATAGGCTGCCAATAACCCTGCAGCAGACTTAGGATGGTAATAACTTTTTCTTCCCTCAAAACACTTGACAAGATGAAAACATTTCTAGACACCCTTTTCAAAGTTCTATAACATGCCAAAATCTTTTATAGGGTTACTTTGGACCAACACACCTAACCATGACTGAACCCCTATTTTCAATGCATGAAAATGACCAAATTTTCAAAGCAACTACTCTCCTCACATTCCCTTATCCCACCAAACCTTCAACGGAGTTATAAAATGACTCAAAATGGTTAAATCCACAAGCAATTAGACTCGTGGGCCCTACAACACCAAAACCCCCAAATCTTGACTCCAAACCCTGATTTGCTAGGGCTTCCCCAATCTCTTGTTACAACTCACTCCTACACCAAATTAGTGATCGAATCACCATTCATTAACATGAAAAAACATTTTCAAACATAAAAACCCTTCCTTATTCGAATAGATCATCCACTGCTACACATTGCATCCAATTTCATTATATTTTCTCACTATTCTTTAACTATGATCACCTTCACTCCACACAACTCTGCATATGCACGGTTAATGATATAATAATATAGGTTAGAATTAACATTCTATAGTTAGAATGGTTCTCATTTTATATTGAAACTATTGTTACGCCAATGGTCTATCTAATAGCATTTCTTATTTTAGTTTACTGTTATTGTGGTAGGAACTTAGAATAATGAGAACCATTCTAACCTAATAATGAGAACCATTCTAACTGTTGTTACGCCAGTGGTCTATCTAATAATGAGACTCAATATAAAATGAGACTCATTAAAAAATGGCATGAATTGAACAAAGAAACGTTGCAATTCCTTTAATGCATCAGAATAACCGAATTGAGACTTCAAATGAATGAATTTTGCAGAAAATAGAGTATTTCTATTGCTTACGATTTTATCCATTTTCAACTTATATAAATTCTAAACAACTAATTCAACCAACTTTTCGTAAATCCTAAATCCACAGTTTATATATAGCATTCGATTCTTATTGGAAATCGATTCGACATACCTTAACCCTCTGGTTCAACTCTTCACCCTGTTAGCTTCTACTAGTGTTATTGTTGTATTAATCCCTTGTCATTCACTATTGCAGACATTCATTTACTTCAATGGTTCCACACATTGATTACACCCAAACTAGGGCATCGACCATGAAGCGCAGTTAATGTCTTTCCCAATTTCGAGCACTGAACAAGTTAAATAACATTACCCTAATTTGTTTTTTCATCCAGTGGCATGGCATCTCCGTGATGAAAGCACAAATTAGGGCCACGACTTCATAGCAAAGCCGACATGTTGTACCCTAAACCTCCTTCGCTTCTACCCTTCTCTAGCTTCTACCTCCTTTGCGCGCGCTAAAATGAAGTGGTGAAATGAAGTTTCAAACTTTTGTTTTTTTTTAATACATGCCTGTGTTGGTCGCAATTTCGACTACCACTATGTTGGTCGAAATTGCAACCAACACGAGCATGTATTAAAAAAAAAAAAGTTTTCCTTCTATAATGCGACCAACCTAAACATTTTTATTTTCAGATGGTTGAATTGTTTAGTCGAAATTTAAGGTCAAATGTACTAGTGTCAGCAACTGCACCTCCCAAGAAAGAATGTACAGCAGTACAACAATCAGCTTTCAAGAGTGTGATTGAAGACCCCTCCAAGCTATGGCATTTAAGGTATGAACATCTTGGTTATGCTAGTTTAAATTTATTGTCCAAGAAAAGAATGGTAGATGATTTGCCATGTATTAAAGAGTTTAGCAGCAAGTGTGAGGCTTGTATTTTGGGTAAGCAACATAGGCTTCCCTTTAATTCTGGAAACTCTAGAAGGGCAAGAGCACCATTAGAGATGGTGCATAGTAATTTAGTTGGCCCTATGCAAATCACTTCCATTGGGGGGAGTACTTATTTTATGACCTTCATAGATGATTTCAGTCATAGAACATGGGTCTACTTTATGAAAAATAAATCTGAAGCTTTTGATAAGTTTTTAGAATTTAAAGCCCAAGCTGAAAATGAAAATGGACAAAATCTTAAAGTCCTAAGGTCAAATAGAGGGGGGGAATATACCTCCAATAATTTTGTAAATTTTTGCAGGCAGAATGGCATAAAGAAGGAGCTTACAACCAATTATACTCCACAGCAAAATGGAGTGGCTGAAAGAAAAAATAGAACCATCGTTGAGATGGCAAGAAGCATGATGAAAGAAAAAGAACTCCCAATTGAATATTGGGGAGAAGCTGTAGCAACAACAGTCTATTTAATAAATAGAAGTCCTACAAAAGTAGTCCATGACAAGATTCCAATGGAAGCATGGACAAAGCATAGATGGACGGTTGAATACTTGAGAGTGTTTGGGTGTGTAGCATATGCACACATGCCAAAGGAGAAAAGGCAAAAGTTTGATGATAAAGGAGTGAAGTGTGTTTTTACTGGTTATAGTCCAGAATCTAAGGCATACTGATTGTATGATCCAGTTGGTAAGAAGATGATCACTTCAAGAGACGTGGAGTTCATTGAGAATGAGTCATGGGATGGCTCGGTGGACACATCTTCAAGCACTTCAAGCAAAGTGCCTATTATTGATGAAGATGGTGAGGTTAATGATTAGCAAAATGATATAACAGTAGATATAGAAGGCTCCAAAAGGCTATAAATTAGCCCCACAAAGAGCAGCAGCAGTAATACTAAGATTTATGATCCCACTCTCACCTCCCTAGTGCCAAGAAAGACCAAGAGTCTAAGGGAGATATACCAAGATGAAAGGTATGAAAATAAATTTGATGAAAATATTAATTTTGCATTATTTTCTCATAGTGATCCAATTTATTTTGAGGATGTTGAAAAGGAAGAAAAATGGTGTGAAGCCATGGGTGAGGAAATGGATGCAATAAAAAGAAATGAAACTTAGGAGCTCACTAATTTACCTCCAAACAAGAAAATTATTGGAGTTAAATGGGTTTACAAGACCACGAGTAATGCTGAAGGAAAAATAGATAGGCATAAGGCTTGATTGGTGGTCAAGGGGTACAAACAACAGTTTGGTAGAGATTATGATGAGACTTATGCCCCGGTTGCTAGAATGGAAACTGTGCATGATGTCGTACCAATTGCAGCCCAGCACAAATGGAAGGTTTATCAAATGGATGTGAAGTCCGCCTTCTTGAATGGAGTATTGAAAGAAGAGGTTTATGTGGAGCAACCACCTGGTTATGAAGTTTCGGGTTATGAAAGTAAAGTGTATAGGCTGAAGAAGGTTCTATATGGGCTTAAGCAAGCTCCATGAGCATGGTATAGCAGAATTGACTCATATTGGATGATAAATGGCTTTTGCAAAAGCGATGGTGAGCCCACTCTTTACATCAAGGCAGCTAATGGTAATATTATAATTATTTTCTTGTATGTTGATGATTTAATCTTTACTGGGGATAATGATTTCCTCATTTCTGATTTTAAAGAGGCCATGAAAAGTGAGTTTGAAATGTCAGACTTAGGTCTCTTGAGATATTTTCTAGGCATAGAAGTAAAACAAATGCATGATGGTATTTTTATCTCTTAAGAAATATATGCAAATCAGATTTTGGAGAGATTTAAAATGAAAAATAGCAAGCCTACCCAAACTCCAACTTTAGTAGGATTGAAGTTAAGCAAGCAAGATTGCAGTAACAATGTGGATCCAACTTTATATAAAAGTTTAGTTGGAAGTTTGATGTATTTAACAGCTACTAGGCCAGACACTATGCATGCAGTAAGTTTGATTTCTAGATTTATGGAAACTCCAAAGGACTCCCATTGGCAAGCGGGAAAGAGAATCCTAAGGTATGTGAAAGGAACCAAGGGATATGGTATTTTGTATAGTGTAGCAAAAGTTTTTGGTCTTATTGGCTACACAGATAGTGATTGGACAGGGAGTTTGGATGATAGGAAGAGCACTTCCAGATATGTTTTTCACTTGGGTTCAGGTGTAATCTCATGGGCTTCTAAGAAGAAACCCATAGTTGCTCAATCTACAGTAGAGGCTGAATATATAGCAGCAAATGCAGCAACATGTCAAGCTATTTGGCTAAGAAGAATCTTGGCATATTTGAAGCAAGAACAAGAGGATGGAACCACAATATTTTGTGACAATATTTCCTCAATAGCTTTGTCAAAGAATCCAGTGTTTCATGGAAGAAGCAAGCACATTGAAATCAAATATCATTTTATTAGAGAACTAGTTGAGAATGGTGAAATAAAAATGGAGTTTTGCAGGTAAGAGCAGCAGCTAGTAGACATTTTCACCAAGCCATTGGCCATTGCAAGTTTTGAGCGCCTAAGGAGAAATCTTGGCATAGTTAGTTTGGATCAAGCATGATCTTGTTTTGCCGGCTAAAGACAATTGGGGAGTGTTGGATTTTCAGAATAAAATCAAATTGTCTAGAAGCCTCCATATTTGACTTTATTTTTTGATAAAGTTTATTTCTGATATTTTGAATGGACTTTGAAAGCTAAGTTCAAATTAGATTTGGGGAAAATCTGATTTCTTCTTCAGACTTCTTCTTTCTTCCTTGGACTTCCAATTTCTTCTTTTGGACAACAAGTTTTATATAAAGGAATGAATATGTTTATTCTTCCACATGCATGTAATGTAATTTCTCTTAGTATGCAGCAGCAAAGAGATGTTTTGTAATACTTTATTTTTTAACATAGAAGTGAATGATTATTCTGTTAAGCAGTGATTGCTTCAGATAATCTTGTAAGAGCATTGAGAAGCTCATAGATGTTTGTATGCAACTCTTGTAGTTGCAAGTTTATATTTCTTATTGTAGAAGTGATTAGTTTGAATAGAAGCAAGAAGTTTCTTGCATGTTTCTTCAGCTCTTGTGTCTGCCCTGTTTTGGGGATTTCAAATTTCTTCATTGCTGAAACAAAGCATCATTTTGTGCATTTCCAGAATTTAGTATTTCTCTAAATTTTTTACAATATTCTATTGTAAGATGATTTAAAGTTGAAGAGAGTTATATTTTTTTATTTTTTTTAAGAACTTGATAGCTTTTCCTTACATTTGAGATAGTTTTTTTTTAATATATTTTGGTAAAATTATATTTTAATCTAATAAAAATAATAATATGAATATCTTATTTTTGTTTTCTAAAAAGTAAGTGTTTGATCTTCCATACATTCTACAAATACTTGATAAAATGTTAAATATTATAAAAACAAATATGATTTGGTAAAATATTTAAAGATAGTCTATAAGAATCTTAAATATTAACATATTGAATTAAGAATATCTTTTTCCTTTTCATACTAAGTTTAGGAGTTAATATATAATTGAATATTCTTAAATTAATTATACATTATATTAATGATTAATATATTTGAGCATATTTCATTTGATTGTTTCGCTTTATATGAAATTTATTTTTTAAATGTCAAATATTAAATAATATATATAATATTTTGATTAGATAAAGCGAGAGAGGGCCTGAACCCAACATCAAAATAACATCAAGTCCAAAGGGATAGTCCAAAGAGACTAACAGAAACTAAACTTGAACCAGAACCAGAACTAACAAATAAAATAAAACATAGAACGAGCACGAAGCACCAAGAACAAAGAGATCAAAAAGCAAGTGAACCTCCTTAGTAAACCAACAACTACTTGTTGAGCTCCTTCAGCTTCTCGAGGAAGGACGCATGTTTAGAAGGATGAGTAGAAGAAACATCACCAAAGACAAAGTCATCCCTAGTCACCATCATCAAGTTGTCCTTTCTCTTCTTCTATTTCTTCTTTCTTTCCTCTAACTCAGCCTGGATGGAACTGATAGAGAGGTTGGTCTTATCCAACATACTCTTGTTGTAGTTGGTTGCCTTAACCAGCTGTTTGTTAAGTTATGATTAGTTTTTCTTCATGTTAGCCAATGCATTAATCATTTCCATTTTCTCCTTCTCAGAGGGGACCTAGTTCTTCAACTCAATAATTTGGTCCTCTATAATCTCCCAATTGTTTAGCTTCTACCTAAAATCATCAGCAACCTCTCAAAGACTCACATCCCCTTTTCCCTTAGTCCAATCCTTAGCCTTCCTTTCAGCTTCCACCGCAAATTCAATCTTATTAATTTTTCTTCTAATGATCTAGAGCTGGAAAATGAGCCATTTGCTCACAACCTTTCATTTATCAAGGCAGATACATAATTCATCCACTTTTCTTCTCACAGACTCCAATTCATACAAACCAGCAGGGGATTTGGATAACTTGGAGGGAGAAGAACTATTGGGGATGACAGGGTTGTCAGGATAGCTGAGCTAGGCTTTAGGCAAAGAGGGAAATTTGGACAAAGAAGGAGAGCTAGCGGTGGAATTCTCTAAGGTCCATGTAGATTCAATGGACCAAGTGGAAGTTGATTCCTATGATAGGCCAACAACATCTTCCTTGGGTTCTTCAAGTCCCAGGGCTTTACAGTTAGCTTTGTGGACATGATTCACACAAATAGAGCTAGGGGAGGGAGCAATAGGCCAACTTGAGGCATATGGTTGAGATGTAAACTATATAATCTCACGATGAGACTCTAGTGGAGAGGAACCTCATTCTTTTCCTTGGCCTTAGACATAGATTGAGATAAGGAAGAAAATTCCCAAAAAGGAAAGTTGAAGTTAATGCCTCTACGAAAGTGGTTTAACATAGGAAATAAATGGGAGTGGAAGCATTTGTATCTACCTTCCAAAGTGATGAATTTGATTGAAATGGATGCAGCGACCTTCCACTCGCTAGGAAGCTGATCTCTATTGAACCCATCTTGCAATCTCAACACCTTCTCACCAGGGTCTAAGAAGCTCTGAAAGTCATCTTTATAATTATCCTTGGAATTATGAGGCAACTCTTTTCCCTTCATACTCAAACCATTCATAGAGGAGATGGTTTTCGTTGAAACAACAAAGGAAACCCCACCAATGGTGAACTTCCCATCCACCCGAGACTCAAAAAACTTCTAGGAAAGCTCAGGGTTGAAACCCTTCATACCCTCGACATATTTGTCAATCTAGTTGTCTATAATAATCTTCCACACCTTCTCATCTTTTTTGTATTCCTCGTAGGTGTCTATCTCAATGTGATTTAAATCTCCTCCCATCTTTCTAGTAGAGAAGCCACAACTATACAAAGCCCCAAGAACACTGAAAATACAAAGCCACTCCGTATAATTATTGTTGAATTTTACCAAAAATATACTTTAAAACAACTAATATCCCGTATGGACCAATTATCTTTCTTTCATCTTCATTATAAAATTGATCTAAGTTTGAAGTTTGACTTCCTCGTCAAAGTTTGACTACATCTTATAAGATAAACTTTATTTTAGATGTTTCACTTTCATTTTGAAATTTGATTGTATTTTTATACTTTGAATGGATTTATATGCTTTGACCATCTTTGTAAATTTTGACTTTATTTTCTAATTTCGTTAAAGAAGTTTGACTTTCTTTGTGAAGTTTGACTGTAATTCTAAAATTTAAACTAAATTGTTAAATTTTATACTTAAGTGTTCAAGTATGATTAGCGTCAAATTCCAAACTTAGGTCAAACTTCAAACTTAAATTGAAAACTTAAAATTTGATTTGATTTTTAAAATTTGATTTAAAAATTATATATTAATTTAATTATTAAAGTTTGATTTGATTTTTTAAAATTTAATTAAAAAATTATAAATTAATTTAATTATTAAATTTTGATATTATTTTGAAGTTTGATTTAACTTTTATAATTTAAAAATTATAAATTGAATTAATTGTAAAGAATTAATTTTAGTCTAACTAAATTATTAAACTATATTATTTAATAGAGTTGATACTTAAATCAAACATTTGATAAAAATGAAAGATAAATTTAATAATTTAATAAAAATTACTTGATTACTTATTCTACTTAATATATATTTTTTATTTATTAAAGTATATTAAATTATGTTCAAATATATTATAATATACTTAAATGTTTGATTAAAGGTTTAAGCTTATTAGTCTTAGGCAAACAAAAATAAAAAATTCAGCTTAAAAAATTAATTTATACTATATCCTCAATTATATATACAATATTGTATATTTATTAAATACTTAAAATATAATTTTTAAACATTTTTATAATCTAATATCAGCTATAAAAAGGAAATTTGTACACAATTTAAATAAGTCATTTGTAAATTAATTGATAGTCTTATAATGACAAAAAGGTAGTTTTTTTTCCTATTTTAACTTAATTAGGAAGAACCCATTTGTATGTAATATACTTATTAAAACATAAATCCTCATGGTCTGTTTGGGCATTGGAATACCAAATGTTAGATATAGTCAATTCTGGAAGATACAAATCCTGAAAATGATTTCTAGAATATGGCCTGACCCAAAAGATGACTGAGAAGATGCATAAGGAATTTTAATTCTTTATTTTAATTTCTTTGAATATGGTGTGTATATGTCTGTATATATACACACATGTGTATATATACACATACACACATGTGTATATATACACATACACACATGTGTATATATACACATACACACATGTGTATATATACACATACACACATGTGTATATATACACATACACACATGTGTGTATATGTGTATGTGTATACATATGTGTATATATACACATGTATACACATAGACATACATGTGTATATAGACACACATACACACATGTGTGCACATGTGTGTATATACACACATAAACACATATACATACATGTATTTATATACACACACGTGTGTGTATATATACACGTACATGTATATATACACGTACATGTATATATACACATATGTGTATATATATACACATACATGTGTGTATATACACACTTGTATACACATATACACATGTGTATATATATATATACAAAACACACATGTGTGTGTATATACATATATACACACATGTGTATATATACATATGTATGTATATATATGTGTATGTATATATATGTGTGTATATATACACACATGTATATATATACATCCTTGTAGCAATATAATATACATTTTTATAGTCATGGATCCCACGAAATATTAAATTAAATTTTATAAAAATTAGAATTGGAATTCAAAATTCCAATTCCACCTATTTTAGTGGAAGATGCAAATGCTCATTTTGGGACAAAATTGAAATTTCAAATTTCCAATTCCAATTTTTTGGATGGACACAAACATGGAATTGACATTATCCAGAATTAGATAATGTCAATTCTAGTCTAATTCTAGCCCCCAAATGGGCCCTAAAAGTTTCTACTATTTTCTCTCATCTACTACTTCCACTTAACTAAATATTCTTTCAGTTCTAAAATGTTGTACAAAGAGGAGTAATGTTGTATACATACAACACTAATACATTTATTGAGTCTTGTGTGAGAAACCAAATACGACATGGATAAGATCACACTTATATATAGATAGGGGTGCCATAACTAAAAGAATGAAATAAAAAAAATGAAAGAATAGTGAAAACTATTGTAAAAAAGAAAAAAGTCTATGGAAAATAAACTTCAAAACTCTTAAAAAATTTATATAAACTTGGCCAGTACTTGCCTTTTGTTTTATAATTAAGTTTAATTTTAATTTTAATTTATATGTAAATTGATTTTTAATTATAAAATTAATATAAAAATAGTTGTAATAATATTTTTTTAAATTTTATAAATAATTATAAAATATAAATTATAATTAATTTAAATTGTAAAATAGTTTTACTTATAATTAATTTTAGTGTTAACTATTTAGACCAAATAACTATTTTTCATAAAGTACACAATTGAAATATAATAGCAATATTATAATGTTATTATATTAAATTTAAATTTATATAATATATTAAAATAAATTTAAAAATATTTAATATTTTATAATATTAAAAAAATATCCAATATTATCCTGAAAAAAAAATCCTAAAAAAGGTATTTATGCAAATGTATTAGCCAATCATATCATCAAAAAATAATTTTCACAATTTAAAAACTTAAAAAATTGATATTTAGACTATAAAATATGTATTATTTTTAATAAAATAAGAAATAGACGTACAAACAATTTTAGTCTATTAGCAAATACTAATAAGAAAATGAATGCACTAAATAAAATGTGCTCAATATGCCTGTTAATTTGAATGGTTTGGTAAAAATTAAATGCCTGTACAAATGTAAGATAAAAATAGATTTGTTCAAATAACTTACTGCTCTCTAAATCGTATGAGAATTATAACGATCATTTAGACAATGAGGTACTATTGTGTGTTGCTCAACTCTAATGTATAAGAGTGGTCGCTTAGCTCCTTACAAACATGTATTAAAGATTTAAAAATGTCTTTTAAAAAAAAAAAATTTGAAAAATAAAGTAATTTTTTAATAAAATTTTGGCTTTTGACTACAAAATATGTAGATCACGAAGAATAGATGATAAAAATTTCCCTTTTCGAAATTTAGTCAATAATACATTTTATAGAGAATTTAACTGTAAATCGTACAACTTATCATTGTAATATAGTTATTGGGTTTGATGATTATGTATATTCCATCTTATATTACAAGAAACTCGAAGAACTTCTGTTAGAAAACTAGACGACAGTATATATTGATGAAGTAAAAACATCAAATCGGCTATTAACTTTTATCCCAAAACAGATCAATACTGTTAATTTTTTTATCATATTGAAATATAGAATTGTAGACAATGAGAAAAAGAAGAGTAGCAACATCTGCAATCCATGTCTCTAACCTCTAATATTTCAAAGAAACATTCGATGCACATCTGTTTTGCTCAAATTGGCGTGATTTCTTATAATTTGGTGAGTGAGTCAGTCAGTATCCCTTGCACAGTGAGTGATCTGAGTGCAGGGGCGCTTGTAAGGATTTGCCTGCCGAGACTCACCGCAGTGATAATAAGAATTGTCAATCTTGCTGCACCGCACTCTGTCCCCTTCCATTGCACCACCGCTTAACAACTGCCTCCTTCTCAAAATCCTCCTCTTCTTCACCATTTTCTCATCACGCAAATTAAACGACGAAATTTTCAAGACATTTTCGTCTGCTGTGATGACGCCAGTAGAACCCACAGAGTTCTGCACATCCGCCATGAAAAGCAGCAACAGCAGCACTAGGCTCGCGCACGGTTTCGAACCCGCGACCATCTTTTCGACCAGGAAAACAAAGACGTAGACAAAGAAACTTGTTTGAAGAAAATCATAATGTTTACTGCCTTTTTGAAGAGAGCGATGAATGAAATGATTGTTGGCGGAAATCCAAGGCCGATTTTGGACTCATCACAGGCGGCAGGCTAAGAGTGAAATAGGACAAAATTTCTGTTTTTCTTGGTGGTAAATTTGGAAAGGTGATGAAATGTGAGTTTAAATTTGGTGTATTTGTGAGAGGAAGTTACCATTCATTTCATGGGTTGTTTCGAATTATGCAGATTTGATAGATAAGAGGAAGTTAGAGTGGTTATTACTTGGGTTGTTATAGATTTGTTACAAGATATATTATTATATATTATTGTTATAATTTTTAGATTTTTATTTGTTTCATATTATTTTGTGTGGATGGATTTCATAAATGATTTGATACAATTTTTATTTTTTTAGTACATAAATTAATCTAAGATTTAATGGATGGTTATTTTACACCACATTAAACTTACTTAAAATGTTTTGATCTACTATTTTCATAACATTGCATGTCTTAGAGTGAATTATACTTAATTTCCTTCCTTGACAATGCATCATGGATGAGGTCAACAAGTTCCAACATGACCATTACATGTCAATATGTTCCTTCACATATTGTTGTTTCCATAGCCGAGAACACTTCATATTCTCCAATTAAGGAATTTCCATCTCCTACAGTTAAGAAACTTCATCTACTATTACTACATCTAAGCTCAATGATACTTCTTTGATAACTTCGAGTGGTTCATTACAGCAGAAATTTCATCATCTCTTAGAGATAGTTCATTGGGACACATTTCTCCTAAACATTGCATCATTGTTTACAGAGTCCCACATTGCAAACTTGGAGGGCACCATTAAGCATATTCATATCCCCTTTTTTGATAGCTCTTATGTAGTTGATTCATATTCTTCTAATATTATGGGTTCATCTTTAGACCCTCTTGTTCCATCTCTACATCATCTCTTGTCACCATTCGATACTAGTGTGAAGACATTTGAGCAACATTCAGTGGCTTTGTTTATGTTTGAGTTTGATTTCCTCATATTCCTTTTAGGAATGGGAAGATGTCACAACCCATTTACACAGTCGAGTCAAGTACCATATATTTAGGATTTAGTTATAAAAAAAAAAAATGGTAAACTCTCCTTGCATGCTAATTTTACGGCATGAAGAGGCGTGAGATAAAGATGCAAAAGATTTCAACTAATTTATCGCAGAAAAAATGACACATCTCTTAGTGGTATTTATTTTGACGAGGAGTGGTGGATTATTTAACGTGTGCTTGTATTTTAAATGAGTGGAATTATCATGTTCTTCGGGGGGACGAAACCTAGAAGATAACCATTCATACAAAAGTCCATTGCAATATTGACACGTGTGGAAGTCATGTGCTAGAAGTCTTTTGCAATCCTAAAGCGATAAAAAAATTACTTTGCGTGGAACCTGTATAATAATACAGATTGTTGATCGGAATGGGGAGAGAGAGAGCTGAAAAGTTTAGCGCAAAATTCACACACCGTCAAACTCCACATCACACCAAATCTTGAATGATATTAAAAAAAAAAGAACAGTGGAAGAGGAGGCAAGCTGGAGAACTCTATTTACTCTCTGGAATACAAGGACCACAATCAGTGCTGTGTCCAGGTTCCTTTCATTCTTTCTTCTTCGTTATTCTCCAAGAAATGAAATTACTCTTAAATTACTGAAGTTTATCGAGTTCATTTGTGTTGAGATTTTGAAATTATTGCAACTTTATAAACAGTGTTTTGGGATTGTTTTAATTCCTAACGAAACCATGTACTTTTCTTGATGGTGAGTTCTGAGCATATCTCAACTACAATATCTGACTCCTTACCAAAACCCATCTAAATATGCTTCATCCCTTTCAAATTCACCATGAATGACAAATTATTTCTTCTTCTGAATCTCAGTCTCATCTTACTCCTGGCTAAACCACGAACAACGAATGTCATTAATGTCTAACATTAAAAACGTCTTTAGAGCTAAATGGAATTTCTTCCTACAGATTGGAGTATTAAATTTGTTCTATTTTTTTAAAAAAACCTTTTCAGCTCCATTCACTATACACAAAATAAAACTGTTTGTTACCTCATCTCTGTAATCCTCTCTATTTCATTTTGCGTAAGCAATTTGAATAGTATTTCACTGGTGAGGCGATTCGAACACATCTTTCCTGTAGTAAATCTTGCATGCAGAGTCATTAAAATCATGATATTGAATGTAAATGTGTTTATCCTCTATTTTAATGCTAAGTGAGCACTAGAAAATTTTCAATAGCCTGTGTTATGGGAAACGTAGTATCCTCACCCAATACTTTGTTACTGTTAAACAATTCTAGCTATGCTTCAGGGTTGTACATGTTCATAAAAACTATTGTCGAGGATGAAAATATGAAATAGCGGAGCCTCTGAATATATTTTGCCATATTTGGCTAAGCGCCATTCATGTCGGCATTCTATGTGATTATTTTGTTCTCGAGAAGCCACTCATCACGTGGAATTTGAATGATTAGTCCACGAAAAATGAAGCCTTCTTTTTGGTGTATTTTCTTTTATCAAACTCATTAACAAAGAGGAATGATTAAGTAAAAAGATATCTTGTTGTGGTCCATTTTGACCTTTGGTGGGACACTAATAGGTGGAATTGTTCTATGAGTTGTCCATGCAGGCTATGATTGATACATTTTGCATTATTATTTAGTCATTTTCAGCAGTTCAATGACTGTAGCACGCTAAATTTGTACGTGGTGGTCCTTGTAGAGTGAACAAGTTGTCCAATGTATGAAACAAAGATTATCCTTGACTGTGTTTTCAACTGTGAAATGCAAAGATCTACAACAGGGGATATGTATTTTGTATGTAATCATGATTAGTCTTTGGTCTATTACTTTGCCAGACATTTAGTTGCTCGTAGATTGATGCCAAGTTATGTGCAGCTCTATATCAAGATTTAAATGAGTTTTGTGGGGAAAGCACACCATTTTTATAATTTGCTAACTATGGTCTAGACAAATGACTTGAAAAAATTTAGATAAACCTGACGTTCGCAAACTCTATTAGACACTTAGGTTTTAATTTTTTTTTCTAATGGCAGTTCAGTCCCAGTACTGTTAAAGCCATGGCCATGGTATCTTTTAGTGTGGGGCTATGACCTTTGCACTTAATCCTGATTGATAGAGGATAAATAAGCATAAATGCTTCTTTTTGAATTTGATTCCATGCTTATGCCTTACTCTAGTTACTTGAAACTTTTAGAGGTCCCTACATGAATCTAAGTTGGCATAGTTATTGCAAATTGTTCTGCTTGTGTTCTCCTCTGTAAAGAAACATACTGTCTAGCAAATATTTTATGAATGATACAGAAAACATAGTTTGCGTATTACTTGATAATGGTTATTGAAATATTGTGAATAGTTATGGTTATTAATAGTCTCTTGATGAGTATAGATGATTGGATATTGTAATTAGATAAATCTTACTCAGTTATGTTCATGGAAGTTAATAACGAGGAATATATACTGGTTATGTAGAATGCAAGTTGATAGATTAAATGTAAAATAATTTGAAACTTGTGAGATTTAAGTATGTGAGATATGCATTGAACATGATTGTTAAGGAGATGATGTGTTTATTTTCTCTTTCTTATTAGGTCTTAATGAATACATGTACACTTTTTGTGATGACTTAATACATGACTTGAGAACTAATGATTTCATGAAGAGAGGTTGATATCCTTTTGATCTAATTATAAGGTGGCGTCTTTTGTTTATTTTAGATCACCAAAATGGTATCCATGTTTTTGATATGGAAACGGATTTTATGGAATGGTAGAAAGTAGAAAAGGTTGTTATTTTGTTATTACAAACATGACTAATGCTTCATGAGTGTTACAATCTGGTTTATTATCATTAAAGGGTAGATTAAAAATATAACTGTTACACAATTCCATTACTTCAGTCAGTTTTACTTTGTTAGATTGTCTCTAGCTGGGCTGGGTATCTTTCATGTCAGGAAAGATTCCAGGGAAGTGTTACTGCTTCGTGGTAGGGTGGAAATGCACTCCCACAATATTCTCGCCCTAGTTGACTTTTGTGAACAGGTTTCTAAAGCATTTTTTTTTCAAGAAGGAATTTACCTTACAGGGCTATATGTTTCTAGTATTTCTTGACTCTGAGGACACTCGACATATGGTCGATGTTTCACTCGTCTTTGAACAAAGGTATGATTTATCTTTTTGATAGATATGGTCATATTTCTATTCTTCTATTTAATAGAGAATCTATTGGTGTCTTGTTAACTTATGTATTTGACCATTGACTTGTTGACCAACTCCCTACAATTGCGGGTTTTACTGATGTGACTTTTATTGTCAAAATTTCAGTCTTTACAGAAGATAAAACCTAGCACTTTTGTAGCAATTGAGTGTTTTAGATAAAATATCTAAAAGTTAAACCTTCTTTGAAGTTTTTTTATATTAAAAATATTTTTTTTAAATGTAAGAACAAAATTCTCCTTTTGTTGAAGTTTGTTAAATCACTCCAAAGTACTAGCTCTCCGCCAATTTTTTAAAGCATCTATAAATTTTGATATTTCATAGTTAGTTTTATAAATCTTTTAAAAGAATCAATATTAAAAAGAAATTTATTTTATATTTTTTTTATAAAAGAATATTATTAAAAATAATTTTGAGAAAAACATAATCTAAAAAGAACAATGAAAAATAAAATATTATATAAATTTAAATATTTTTTTTCTTTATGATGGATAGTGTTTAAAATTATTTTTCACATATTTAAACTTTATATATATATATATATATATATATATATATATATATATATATATATATATATATATCAAAAATAAATTATATTTTACAATTAAAATAGATGTTCACTAGATAATGTAATATATATAGTTAAATTTTAATAAAGTTTGAAATTTTTAAATATAGTAGTAATTTATGATATTTGTATGTAATGTAATGTTTCTATATTGTTTATTATATATTTATATTGATTTAAAATTCTTCTTTTTTAAAATAAAGCATATGAATTGAGAACCTTGTTTAATTAATTTGAGTACATGTTACTAATTTATAATTATGTTTTCATTTTTTTAGCACAAATAAATTTTTTATATGATTTATTATATATTATTATTAATTTAGAATCTTTTTAATTTTAAAAAATATATAAATTATTTACAAGTAATTTTTTTTGACAATCAATATTTTTTATAAAACATAAAATAAAAGACATTAAAATGACCAAACCATCATAAAAAATCATATTACTAGTGGGCTTGTGTCAATGTGAAATCAATGGGGGACAAAAGATTCCTATGACCTAAATCCATGGATGGAATTTCCAATTCTCACTTGTGAAGGAAATAATAGAATCAATGACCAACTTTAAGTCACCTTCTATCTCAATGTGACTCAAACCCTAAGAAATAAATTATATTGTTTTAAATAGAGTAATTTAATTTATTTATCTTAAATAATGTTGAATTTGTTTATCAAACATTTTTTTAGAGATTGTTGGAAAGGAGACTAGACCTCACTAGACCTCCTAACCATAGAGAGCTCTCCAATTGAATTACGGCCTTAGTTCAATTTGTTTATCAAAATTCATAATAACTATTTATTTGAAATTATTTTTCAAATATAAAAAAATTTATAGACCGTGTATCTATTCCAAAAAAATAAAAATAAAAAGTACAAAACCTTTGAAGAATAAATGTTAAAGAAAATTAATTTAATGGATCTTCTTTAAGAAGAATATAATTAAAAAATTTGAAACAATTTAACTCAAAGAGAGAAAAATAAAAAAGAATACAATAATATATTTTTTCAATATATTAATTTATTTTCTTTTTAGTGTCCATATTTTTTAATTTTGATGGTCCAGTCTTCTATAGAATAACAATTATTAATTTAAAATTAGTTTTCAAATATTTAAACTTTATTTATTTAAAAAAATATTAAATTAAATTATAAGAACATATTCATATTAAAACTTGAGAATATGAATTAAATGTAGGAACCTGATTATATGATATTTCGGATAGCTTTGCATTTTCTCACGATGATCGGCGGTTCCAAGTTTGAAAGCATGCAAGTTGACACTTCCATACCCCTAGCTGGCGTTGTGATTTCAAACTGCTCTGACATCAATTTTGGCGCCAACCCACGAGCGAATACGAATGCCAAGTGTGATATTTCTAAACTCAACTCTGTGGATTTTCTTTCTCCTCCCCTTACTCCTCTCTGCCACTCGGCAGAGGTGGTACCTCCCATTAATTGCCCGCCCCCAAATTTTTCACTCCTAATGTTTGCTGACATGAACATTAATAACCCACCTACTTCCTAGACCTCGGCACCTAACTCTAACCAGACCTCGGCTCCTGATAAACCAAAGTCCTTCCTTGAGGCCATTGCGAACACTACCTCCACCATCAACTCTAGCACCAGATTCAATCCTTCAACCAAAAATGAAGCCGGACAAACTGGTAAGAACCCTGGATCTCCTTCCTCTTTCATTGTCTCTCCTAATCTTGAAATGTTAGCAGAAATTATGAAGGAAAAAGATAGGTTAAGGAAATCTGCTATCTTTTTTTCTTTTGTTGAGGTTGAAAAATGTCCTCCGAGGAAGTTCATGGATGATTGGTTCCATAACTTCTGGAACCTTAAGCTTGGATATCATGTTTCCTTTTGTAGGCAGATCCAAAAGGGCCTATTTGTTATTTTCTTCAACAATCATGAATCCCAGGCTACTATCCTCCAAAAGCAGTACTAGACTGTAGGAAACACCTCTTTTCATGCCCTTGCATGGACACCTAAGGCCATCCATGAGGAGGTCATAGCTCTATCGACTCCTAGATGGATCTTGGTTAAACAAATTCCCCCTTTCCTCTGGCGGTTTTTACCACAGCTGCTTGAACCAATTGGTAAGTTTATAAGAATGGATGATTCTATGTGTCTTGTCCCGCACATGGAAGCTAGGGTGTTAATCTCTTTGAATCCTAGTAAGGAACTTCCTAGTGATATTAGTATTAATTTATCTAGTAGTGATGTTTTCACATGCCCTATCAAGGTCCTTGGTGGCCTAAATGCTTGCTTCCTCTGCAAAAAGGAAGGTCACCTTAGGAAAGTTTGTCCCATTATCAAGTGAAACCTAGCTCAGACTAAACCTGCTCAAACTAAAAATTCCCCTATTTTAAACAATTTGGAACCCACGGTGAATATCATACCTCCTATGAGTAAAAGTATTCCTACAAAAGATAAAGTGACCCAGTCGAACCTGGCACCTCAAAATCTTGACATCTTAATGGACACCACATTGCAAAATTTGGATGACTATGCTAATGGATTCCAAACTGTCTCCAAGAAAAGAAAGAAGCGAAATAATAGGCAGGGTAATTTCCTCCCGTCTCCTGCTCCTACTATCTCCAACTCTCAGACACTTGCCACTCCCGTTGGTATTCCCAATGAAAACCCCTCTGTCGCTTCCTCTAGCCATATCAAACTTCCCACCAAAAACTTCAAAGAAATTACTGATGAATTTGTTCTTGAAATTATTCCTGCGAACCCTATCCTTGGCTTGAATTCCAACCCCACTATGGATCTTGACCCTGTCTCGCCGGCCTTATCTAATAATGAAAATTATGATCTTAAAGATGACCTCCTCACGTTTAAAAGAAGAGGGGGACCTTTGGGCTCCAAGAATAAGAACTCTACCACTAAGAAATAGGGCAACTTGGTTTTAGTGGAAGATACTCCCTTAGTGGAGTTTTCTCGTCTTAATGTGTCCTCTTCCGATAATAGTTCCTCATGAACTGTATATCTTGGAATATTAGGGGCCTGGAATGTCCCAACAGGAAATTTGTGATTAAGCATTTTCCTAATAATTATAAATCTGCTAATATTATCATGCTGCAAGAAATTAAAACTACTGGATTCACCCCTGAATCCAACCTTAATTTTCTATGGTCAAATGCTACTAAATTTGTCACTAATCATCCGCATGGAAGAGGGGGTGTTGCCATTCTGGTTAACCCTAAATGGGTTCCTTATATCACTGGCAGTGGCATCTCTCCTTGTAATAGAGCTATCTGGATTACGCTAAGCTACAATAACTTGGTTTTTGGCATTTGTTCTTTATATGCCTCTAATGACTACAAGGAAAGAACCTCCCTTTGGACTTGGTTGGCCTCTCTTCCTAATATTCCCTAGCTGTTGGGGGGTGACTTCAACATGATCGAGCATCAGGAGGACAAATTTGGTGGCCTCCCATTTTCTTGGAAAGATTATGAGAATTACCATTGGAATAAGCCGAAGCATGATAAACTCCTTTTCAACCCCTTGACTGGAAACAAAGATTCTAACCCGGGAATTTGGTACACCTGGTGTAACTTGCAAAAAGGATCATCTAGGATTTACTCTAGACTGGATCAATTCTATCTCAATAAGAATTTTTTCTCTATTGCCCCAGATGCTAGGGGGAATTTAGTTCTGGTTTCTCCCACCACCCTTTCTAACCATCACCCTATCTCTATCTCCGTTAGATTTAGAGGAACCCCTATCCTTAGTAGGATTATCAACCCTAAGTTCATTCTTAATACCAGCCTTCTGGAAGATGAAGATATCCTAGTGGCTATTAGCATTATTAGATGTCTCAACAGAACCCAGTATCCTAACATCTCTCATTCTGAGAGGTGGAACATGGACATCCTTTCTTGGCAAAATCTTTTAAGGACTATTGGCCAAAAGAAAGCCAAGGATTTTAGATTTTTTGAGAAGAAGCTTATATCTAACCTTAACCTTGTTGAAGCCTACATTCAAGCCAACCCGACTAATCCCCTGCTTGTCCCTCAAGTTGCTAGCGCTAAGGAAGCCCTTAGATAGCATTAGCAGCACCAAATTAAAGGTGTGCAAATTCAGTCTCGGGCTCACTGGCTCCAGTATGGTGACAGGGGCTCCAAATTCTTTTTCAACCTCATTAAGCAAAAGCATACCAATGAGTCTATAGATAAAGTTGTTATTGATAATCAGGAAATTTCTGATGTCGAGAGCATTAAAAAGGCCTTTGCTGATTTTTATAAAAAAAAATTTGGCTTTGAAGACACCTCGGAGGCTAGTTTCCTAAGGGACCAATGCAGATCCCTTATCCGTCAGAGATTATCTGACATGGATGCCTCCCTGCTTAGTAATGATATCTCCCTAGACGAGATTGAAAAAGCTATAAACTCTCTTAAGAATGACAAGACGCCTGGCCCTGATGGTCTACCTGTTGAATTTTACAAAGCTAACATAAAGTGGATTTGTAAAGATCTTCTTAAAATCTATAATGAAGCTCTTAGCTCCAGTTCCTTGGGCAGCTCCATTAATGCTAGTATCATCAAATTAATTCCTAAAGATGGGGATAAGACCTTAATCAAGAATTGGAGACCTATCACTTTGCTTAATGTTTCTTACAAAATCTTTGCTAAGATCTTGGCTCTCAGACTTGAAACCATCCTCCCCAAATTTGTGTGTTCTACCCAAACTCGGTTCATAAAAGGTAGGTATATCCTTGAGAACTTGATTACCAGCTAGGAGGCCTTGAACTAGGCTAAGCACTCCCTGCAAAACTCGGCTATGTTCTTATTGGATTTTGAAAAGGCTTATGACAGGGTTGAGTGGAATTTTATTACTATGATGTTGGAAGCTTTTGGTTTCCCTCCTATTTTTTGTAGCTCTATCAAGATGTTACTTAAAGATGCCTATGTCCTTGAGTTGATATTAATGGCTCTCTCTCTGAACCTTTCCCTTTAGGCCACTCCATCAGACAAGGATGTCCCTTGGCCCTTGCCCTCTTTGTCATTGCCTCTGATGCTCTTGTTTACATTCTTAGGGATAACTCCCTATCCCCTGCGATTAAAGGTATTACTCTCCCTAATGACACTAATCTTATCAATTGTCAATTTGCTGATGACGTTGCTATCTTCCATGAAGCTACAGAAGACAAATTTGTTGCTTTAATTAAGAAACTCAATTTTTTCTGTGACATCTTTGGTGCTTGGCTCTCTCAGGCTAAATCCATTTGTCTTGGATGGAAAGATCAGCTGCCAGATTGGTTTAAGAATTATAGCAAGTTCAATGGGGAGGCCCTAACAAGATTGCGAGGTATCTTGGTATTCCTTTCTCCCTGGAACCTTCCCTTAAGGATATGTGGCTTTGGGTTAAAGAAAAGATTGTCAAGAAGCTTAATAAATGGCACAACCATTCTTTATCTCTTGCCAGCAGAGTTCGGGTCTATCAAAAAATCCTCTCTTCCTACAATATTTACTACGCTTCGGCCTAGATGTTTAACAATTACCAGATCCTTGAAATTCAAAAGGCCATCAAGAATTACCTCTGGTTTGATGGCAAAGGGAATAAGAAGCTTCATGCTGTTAAATGGGAATGGTGTCATGTTGACAAGCTCCTTGGGGGTCTTGGGCTAAAGGACCTAAAAACTAGTGGCTTAGCTCTGGCCTCCAAATGGATCTTTCGCGCTTTAGATGGGGATGAGCCATGGAAAGTTCTTATTAGAAATAACATTGAAAGGGGACACCCCAAGAATGCTAAGTTCTGGAAGAACTTACCCTTTTGTGATTTAATTTGTGGTAACTTCACCATTGTGGTTCAAGGTTCTGTTGCTTTCAAATCTATCTAGAAAGCATGGAACCATGTCAGACTGTATATCACTAATAAAAAAATTTATGATGACAAGTAGATCTTTGGTGAAAGATCCATTTGGTGGAATCTACAGTTAGCTGGTAAGCCTTTAGCCCTCTCCCAAGGTTGCTTTGCCAAGCATTGGGCCACCTTGGGCATTTCTCAATTTGCCGATATCTTTGAAAATGACAATCTCATGTTGTGGAACGAGTTGAAGCACAAATTTAACATTCCCCCATCCCAAAAGAAGACTTATATATGCTCGTCAAAGCCTGCAAAGACATCCCTTCTCTCTGCCATGTTGACTCTAATAGATTCTTAAACATCAAATGGCCTGATGGAACCATTATAACCAGGCTTAAAGCCAAAAACATATTCTCTGTTATTGATTATAATGATTCCATCATCAGCCATGTTAACAAAGTCTGGTACACTGATCTTGATATCCCCAAGTGGAAGAAGCTCTTTGATAAACTCTGGGAAAGTATGATTGATCCTAAGATCAAATGTTTTAAATGGCTGCTTATTTTGGATAGACTCCCTATCAGAAAGGATTCTACTGAGTTGTACTATTGTAATATATGTAGAACCCCGAAAATAGGGAGGCATATCTTCTTTGACTGCAGTTTCATTAAAGAGGTTTGGCTCATGTTTGGTATCTCTATTCCTACCAAGTATAATATTTTTGAAATCATCACTGGTCATATTGATGGGATTAAAAAGGACACTAATCTTTTTTGGAACATTCTTTCTTCTAACATCTTATGGAAGATTTGGAAATGCAGGAATGAGGAGAGATTTCAAAACACTCCCAGGGTTCTTACTGAGTCTTTTCGAAGTCTCACACATTGAAAAAAAAATTTGCAGGTTCATATCACGATGAAAGTTGATAAAGACAAATCCAAAAGGCTGCTCAATTCTAGTTATGCCACCTTCTTCGCTCATGAATTCAAGGATGCTCACATGTGGAGAAGGCATATGGACAACATCTATCTTTTCGAACAAACCATCAAGAAACTCAACAAAGAAGTTAGAAGCTCCAGCAAGAACACCACTAGCAACATGATCCTCTTGCTCAACCAAATTCAGAAACAAAAGAATGTCGTTTGGATGGAAGGTACCCTGGGCTGGACTGCTTGGGTGGACACTCATAAAGATCTGCTACATTAGTCTTTCTTGTCTCTTCTTTAGACTTTCTTGCTTGTTTATGTCTCTCTAATACTCTCGTGTGGAGGCTTTGCCTCTTGTAATTTTTGATACTCTTCAGTGGTACTTTGTATCTTTTGATCCCCTTATATATAATACAAAAAAAAAACTTGAGAATATGCTTTCAATATTAATAATACTTTTAAATTAAAATAATTAAATTCAGCTATCAAACTTATTATGCTCTCCAACTAATCAGAATTATTTTATTACACTTCAAAAATAAAATTTTGAGAGCAATCTAATCCAAAGAGAAAAGACAAAAGAAATACAATTATATTGTTCTAAATATATTAAAATACTTAAATTTGATGATCAATTTGTTTATCAAACAATTTTTTTAAAATAATTATTTATTTGAAATTATTTTTTAAATATAAAAAAAAATTTAATAGATAATCATTTTTAAGGGATATTGGACCTATTTGGTTATTAGGACTGAAGGTATTCATTCAGTCAAATTTGTACCAGTACCATTTTAAAAAATAACAAGTTTTTTTTTTTTCAGAGATTCAAACAAAATTAAAGAATCGATTATTTTCTGTAGCAAATACATAGAAAATAAATTAAAAACCAGCTCTAATAATCTACTAAAATGTTACACTAAAATTTAACAAGAAATATAATAACAGACATGTAGAACTTCTGAATAAACTGTATAACTTATATAAATGAACATTTGAGATTACACTCAGCAATCCATCACAAACAACGAAAAAACTTCAGGCTATAAAACTTAACAATCTGACAGAAATCTCTCCGTCTAATTTTATTTATATTTTACAACGTATAGCCATCAAATTTAGGACAGCTCGCGAACTAATCTAATTTATTTATTGTGTTGCATTTCAATCATCCCAATATTTGGATCTCAGAATGCTCTCCAGGTAAATTATACCAGGAAATTTGAAAATGCTTTCCAATAAAAATTAAAGCAAAGAAGTTCTGCCAATAAACGCATAACCCGACAAAAAACGGGGAGGAAAAAAGAGGAATTCTGCAAATAACACATAACCTTACAAAGAGAAACCCTCAGCTGGTATCCCTTGCACAGCGAGTAATCTTAGTGCAGGGCCTCTTGTAAGGATTTGCCTCCCCCGACTCTCCACAGCTATAATAAGAATTGCCTGTCTTTCTGCACGGCACAGTATCCCCTTTCAGAGCTCCATAGCTTATGTACTGCGTCGTGGACAAAATCCTTCTGTTAATTTCCGAATCCATCAGCATTTCTTCATCAGTAAAACAGTCCCCGATCGATCCATCACAACTTTCTTTCGAATAAAAAGATGAAATTTTCGTGGCATCTTCTGTAGAACAAGCAGATTTCTCCACGTCCGCTATTAAAAGCAGCAGCACTAGCACTCCGCACACGCCCGACTTCGAACCCGCGACCATCTTCCCGACCTAAGAAACTCCAACGGAAACAAGAAATTTGTTTAGAGGAAGTTTAGGGGCATTATAAACAGGGTAATGAATGAAGTGGGAATTGGCGGGGATCCCTAGGGCCAAATTTTTGGATTCATTAGGGAGGAGGGCTTCGAGAATGCCACGTGGCGGGTTGAGATTTCAATGGGGCGTTGGTACAATGGTATGGAAATTCTTTCTTTATTAATAGTCTTGTCCCTTTTCAATTTGTTATTCTATGTGGATCTCATCCTTGCTTCTTTTCTTCTTTTTTTTAATGAGAAATTAAAAAGGGAAAAATAATAATTTCAGGTGTATTTGTAATTATCGACACATTTGATATGCATTTTATTATGAGATATTCGATGGCATCATTAATGAAAATGTTAAGTTTGGCCTTCATAAAATGGAGACTATTTTGAGAAGTTTAAAATGCTAATTGTTATTTTAGAGAAAGGGAGTATTAACTTTTGTGCATGTTGGGATGATATATCGAGGAGCTTGTTGGATTTTTGAAATATTTTTTATTTTTTATATAATTTATGTCTTAGCTTTTTAATCTTCTTATATTCTGGGGTGTGTCAGATAAACTTTTTAATGTGATTAATGATACTAGTGCAACATGCATTCTGCTACAATGTGGGTTACGGTGAGACTTGTGACCTCATGCCTACTACAAGAAGCTCTTGGCAATTGAGCGAAACCCCCAACCTAATTTATGTATTAGTTTGAGGCTTGGGACATTAAGATTGGGACTAGTCTGCTACTAATTAACAAATTAAATCTACAATCTTAAAAATGATATAAATGAAAGATTTTTTTATTAACTAGAGCATAGAAGAATTTGATGAAATATTGTTTCCTAGAAAATAAAATAATAATGGACAAGTTTTTATTACAAAACTAAAAACATGATCTAACGAATAGAACTTAGCACCAGATAGAAAAAGGCATTGTTAGGACAACAATATGTCATGTTATAGTTATGCACGACTGAAAAAATTAGAACATTATTCTATCTAGAAAACAACCTACAAGTTCAAATGAAAAAACCAAAAAATGCAATGAAATAATCAGTAGCAAGTATGATAAAAGGGTATTACAATAAAGTAATATATTGAAATAAATATGTTAAAACAAAAAGGAAATAAGAAAAATGGAAAAATATCACTAAGCTCCCAAGTAGTCAGATTTCCTCACTTGAAGAATCATGTACCTACAAAGAATGAGAAAAATATTGAGGTTCTTGAGAGGATTTCCTTTAGTCACACCCTTGCTTAGGCATTTCTACCTTCATAACAATGAAAGATAGAGAAATAAAAATAGTGTGTGAATGTAACTATCCCAAGTGTGTTTAGGAATGATTAAAGATATGAGGATATAATAGTGTAAACTAAGATGAAAAGGATATGTGAATATCCAAGCTTGTGTTGAATACATAGAAGGACAGACGTGAATCAGTTTGGATAGCATTAATAACTTTAATTCAAATCTTAATGTACTTTAAATCACCATAAGAAACTTACTTCAATGAAACAGAAAATGCAAAGCACAATCACCATAAGAACACCAAATTTATGCAGAAACCCCAAAGCTAGGAAAACCCACGATGAGAACATGGAAACCCCAAAATCCTATCTCTCCACATGTTGGCATTCAACCAATCAAGAAATCAAGTGCTCTCTTACAAATTCACATCCAAGCATTCTCAAGCATCTTTGAAGGAAATATTCTCTATTGTAGCAAGCTTCTCTCTCATGATGGCCAAGTAGATGAGACCTCAATAAAGCAAGAAAATCCTTTATTGATGTACATTCATTCATCCATCCATTTTTTGGGGCAAGTGTCAATCAAGCATAACAACATTGAGGACCTTTCAGGAGTATTCATGGGTATATGCATTTGTAAAAGGCATCCTTGATTCTTTTCTACTTTCCAAGATTTAAAGACTACATACAACTACATTCAAGCAACATAGAAACATCTTCATAGACATCACAATCTCATTATCAGTTTATGGAGGTATATGCATTTACAAAGTATATCTAATATTTACTTTACAATTACAAGCTTTCCTTTCATGTAATTTCATTTCTATTTCAAGGTTGATTCCTTGAAACCATGGTTTGACTAAGGTAAACCTCTTTCTACACAATATTTTACCTATTTTTTGTGTGCAAGTATAGGTGGTGTTCGCACCAGCTTAGATCTAAAACATTTAGGACCTAAAAAATAGTCTACGACTGAGTTCAATGAAAAACATAGGGAGCAAGACACCCCAGGTGACCTCTTCCCTATAAAACTACATCAAAAAAAAAATCTCAGGTCAGTAGCATCTTCTAATTTATGTTTTTGATACATGTATAGAGTTGTATATTTTCTATCAAACTGTATACTCTGTAACCTATCATTTTTGTCTATTTTTGTCTTCTATCTTGCACCATTCACTCATATTACCCTAATTTATTATCCATATTAGTGAAGGAATCTAGATACCTATTCAGTGATTGAATCATTCTAAGCCTTTTAGGTTAACTTTCCTTTCTAATGTACAATAAGAAATTGGATTGAAACCCCTTATCTATTTCTCTCCACCTATACCTATATATATCCATCCCCCACAATTTTTTCTTATCATACATTTTGGTGAACTTGACTCGCATCATTTTCACTTTTGATTTTATAGTTAGATGTGCTATTCATTAGGTTTCATGTCTAGTTATATTTCCTACATGTCTTAATTATATCTATGTTGCATAAACTTGATGAGTGTTTGCATATCCCTTTTTTTGCATTGTTTAGACATAACTCTCTTTCCTTTCCTTGTGCATGAGTGTCATAACATTGATTCCTTCCTATAGCATTATACTAAGGAGAATTCATAGACTTATGGGTTCTTTTGATCCTGAGTCGTCTATGTTTCCTAGGAATGTTGATGATACTACTATGTCTACTAATGGCATTCCCCCTGTTATTGAGAATCCACCTCCCACTCTTGTCGTGATAAAGATGAAACCTTAAGAGTGCCTCTTATACAAATGAAAAAACTTTCCCATGATTTTGAACTTTTTAGGAATGGTTAGGTCAAGAACATGGGTGACCCCACAATAGTGGGTTACACTTTTTTAGACATGTTGATTTTTGCTAAAATAATAGATTTTTAATAAAATATGATTATTTAAGCCTTGAGAGGTTCCATTTTAAGGAATTAATTAAAAATGGATAGCTCAATGCATCTTAGATTAAAAAAAATATTGATATGACATCTATACTCCTCATTCATACCTAAAATGGAGTCTCCTTCACACCTATTAAAATGGTGACAAAAAATCACTTTGACTTTATCTTTTGGTAGATAAAATGAATCCATTTGAAAAACTTATCTATGTAGTAAGGTACTACTGAGAAAACTCTTTCCAATGATTATAATGTTAATATATATTAAGTTTATTATGGCTTTGTATTTTTAGTTTTACTAAACATAGATATTTCACCGTATGTATACCTCTATGTTTGACACTTATGAAAAAATAGTAAATGGGAGAAAAAAAATTCTAAAAAATATCTATGCCCTAGGTATTAGAGTTCTCTTTCTATCCAAATAAAGAAAAATGAAATTGGAAAAATACACAAGTTATAAGCTATGTAGTCAATGTATGTCAAAATTATGGTTTAGTCAACTTCAAACGTTAATAAAATATGAAATAATCATGATAATTTCATCAAACCAATTGTATGCCCTCCATATGGATGTTAAAAAACTAAATTCAAAAACATCACATTGATATCTATTTTAGAAAAAAAGTTATGCTCTATGAAAACAATGTAACTCTCTGAAAATGAAGTTTTTAGCAACATACCAGTTTTCGTGGGAGAAAGAAAAAACATATCAAATAAATTTATAAATAAAAATAAAAAATATATTTAGAATTTGGACAGAAAATCCTAAAAGACTCTAATTTACTTCATCTTCCGATTCCAAACGGTTTAAAGAGAATATGCATTCGAATCTGAAAGTTTTTTTCAAAATGTAGAGTTCAGTGTCTGTTTAGGCAAAAAAGTGTAACCCAGTATTGTGGGTTCACCCACATTCTAATACAAAAAACATCTCCTTAGTAGAAGGTTTGAGAAATATGATTCACAATAATGAGAATGGTGTCGATTTATTGCGCTCTATTTCTCATCTTATTGATAACAATGTTAAACTAGTCAAAGATTATGCTCAAGATCTTGGTCTCTCTCTTGACCTAAAACTAGTGTTGAGACTTCTATTGCTATTCCTACTTGATTACCTAGTGTTCCTACATTCACTCCACCTCTCATGAATACATCTGCCCCAAACATTAATCCTACATGTGTTAATCTTGGAAGTATTCCTAATATAAGCATTTCTTCGCCTTCAAGTGTTCCATGTATTTTCCAACCATCATCCATGCCTACTTACAGTAATGTGTCATGTTTTCATATTTCAATGTTCCTTCCATGTCCCATAATGCTCCAAACCTTTCACACATGTCTAATGCAAATCTCTCCACCAAATCCACTATTAAGAGTCTTTCTCAAACCATGTCATCCTTACAACAACAAATTGCCTTTGTGACTCAACCTAAATTCAATATTCCCACTTGTGAAATTTCTATGCTTTTATCCTTAGATATTATTCATGTCATTATCCCCCATTACATGGAAATACCTCATTTAAAGACTTACACTAGAAAAGGTGATCCCTTGACTGATGTGAAAATATTTCAAACATTGTGTAGTGATTTCTCTCATGATCATAAACTTATGGCTAAATTATTTACTAGAACATTTAGAGTTAATTCCTTGCAAGAGTATTTCTCTTTACCTCCTTATTTTATTAATTATTTCCAAAAACTTGCTAATGTTTTCATTCAATAATTTCAAAACAATATTGGTCCTAAGAATTCTTTGATTGATTTAATGCATTGCAAACAAGGTGTTAAAGAAAAAGTTGAAAAAGTGATTGATTTTATTGGTAGATACATTTGCATGCTTAGATTTCTTATCATGTGCTTGATATTGATGTTCAATGTATTTTCATTGTTAATTTACAAAAAGACATTAGAGATAGGATTATGATTTTAATTTTATTCTTTTACTCAATTGTGTGCAGTTCTTCATTATTATTAGCTTCAAGTGAGTCAATTTGAGAGCACTCTTCCAATGTCTCTGGTTGATAAGAGTGATGTTGCATCCCAACCATTCCAAAAGTTTCAAAAACCTAAAGGCTTCATCAAGATCAACCAATACATACAACAACATTGATGTGCAAGTGGCAATGGCATCCAAAGGTGTGGCTCCTTTGTCATCTATTTTTAAAACTTCTCATAATTTTACACCTTTTTCTAAATATTTGCATAATGTGATGTTTTAAAACTTCCTCTTATTAAATCAATTGATCCTTCCAAAAAAAGTTCCAAATCCTTTGATCCTAAAGCCTTGTGTCAATACCATAGTCAACATGGTCATGATATTGAGAAATGTTTCCTTTTGAAGACTATTGTCCAAGATCTTATTGATTTTAATCTTATATCTATTGAGGTTATTAATGATCAAGGAAACAAGTGGGTGGTCCCACAATAGTGAGTCCCACTTTTTGGCCAACTTTGACACAAAGATCAACATTCTAAGAAAAAATTTTACTTTCAAACACCTATTATCGCAAAACTATTAGGAATTTGAAGATGATGTAAACTAGAGTCTTTTAGAATGTTCTTTCTAGTTTCTAAATATATTTTAAAAAATAAAAATAAAATTTATTTTTCCTTCTCCTTCGAAAAGTGGTTTGCGTGAAAAAACTATGTTTTTAAGGAGTTACTGTCACTTGGATCAGCATAACTTTTTTTAAAATATGATAACGATGTAATTCTTTCGAGATTATATTTTTAACTTCAATATCCAAAGGATGCAATTGGTTTTATTCATTTTGGGTCAATATTTCATAGTTTATTAAGTTCTAAAGTGACAGTAACTGTAATTTAGACATAAGGTCACTTGGATCACTCTAACTTGATTTGTTTATATCGAAATTTATTTTTTCTTTTTTATATAGAAAGGTAACACAAATACGCTTTTCCTACATATTTTTTATAAAAAAAAAATTATAATTTACTATTTTTCTTGAAGTCTTGAAGAGACAAGTTGTTGAATGACCAAACAACCTATGTTTAGTTAAAGTAATATTTAAAAGTGATAATGAACTCAATATGTATTAAAATTATATTCGTTAGAAAGCTTGTTCCAAATAGCATCGTTTGACATCGCATGTTTGAAAAAACCATCTTGTTTGGTCCTTGTTCTAGGCCTTGAAAGACCATTTTTTTTAAGTTCACTTATTTTCTGAGGGCAAAATTTCAATTTTGGGGTCTTCGCGGGAAGACCCCCTTTACACGAAGACCCTTCGCACAAAGCCTCCCAAGTGAAAAGTCTGGCAAAACACACCCCGCCGAATTTTTTGTCTGGGTACTTTGTGCGAAGTAGGTACTTCGAGCGAAGTTGGCTAGTGAGTTTATTTTGTAAAAAATAAAATTAGAATGGTATAAAACTAAAACATTTTGTTTCTATTTTATACCAAATTGTAATTAATAAATTCGCATTTTCTATTATTGAAGGTATTTTTTGGAGGAGGATTGCTATTTCTATTTTTTCAAAGGCATAATTTTGGAGAGGAGAAATATTAGATTAAAGTATTTTTTGAAGAAGAGAATTTTTATTGACGATCTTGTGGAAAACATTTTTTGGAGCTCGAAGAAATGGGGAACAAGAAGGGAAGACAAAGTAAATCTTCTAGAAAAATGTCACCCGGTACTGAACAAAGAAATCATGAAGCTGCATTGACATATTATCATAAAACTAAAGAAGTTGAAATACAAGCTGAAGTAGGAGGGTCAAGTCAAGTTGAAGAATTGCAGAGAAGCTTAAACAATTGATGTTGGAGAAGGGTCAAGATCACGTGCTCCTACTGGTATGGATGAAATTTTAAATTTAGCTCAAACTGTAAAGTGAAATATTAATTATAGAAACTTAGATCATTTACTTATAATGGATGTGGAGAATTTGAGATCACTTGCTAATGTTCAACCCTTAAGTCTTGGTAAAAAGAGATCAATGAATATGATAGAAAGAGAAATATTGGTTAAATTTGATAATTTTGAAACACTTGAACAAGCTCAATTGCTTTCACTTGTACTTATAAACAAAAATTTGGAAGGGGCATTAAAATTATTGGGTATAGACACAACATCAAAGAAGAAAAAAGTTGTTGACATGCAAACTGATATGATTAAAAATCTTAGGAAAGGTTTGAACCAGTTAGGGAAGCGATCTCGAACTAAAGATAAGACCATTACAAGAAAAGTTATGTTGACATCCATTGTAGGCAACACTATGGGATGAAAAAGACAGATATCTTCAGTTTCATCTTAGTTTGGTTTTAATAGGAAAATAATATCACGATATGTTAATAGGAGAATACTTTTGGGTGGTAGCACCTTGGAAGGCAATTGGGTAATCATGTGTAGAGCTCCTTGTTCTGATAGGATTGATGGAATAAAAAATTTGGTCACATTATTTTAGAATGATAATACACGTCCTTCATCAAACAGTAGAGATGTTATCAGACAGAATTCCAGCTAATCAGTATGAATATCATACAAAACATTGGTTGGACACATCACAACATGAAATGTATGTGTCATTTTGTAGTTCAAATCCTAATATAAAGATTGGGAAAACATTGTTTGAAAGATTGAAGCCATATTATATCAGGACAAATAAAGTGTTTGAAACTTGTTGTTTTCATTATCATATTGAATTTGATCTCCACTATCAGGTTTTTTGAAAGTTTGTAGAAGATACTTATGGTTTTGAAAATGCTCCACCTACTAGACGAAGCGAGTTCATCTCATCCATTTTATGTGACAAAAGAGATGATGTAGCTGGACAAATAAATTGCATAAAAGGAATATGTCCATCATGTGTTGATTTGTCTCTTTTTCCTTTGAAAAATGAAAATATTGATGTAACAAAGATGGTAAATTGCAAGAGTTACAAATATGTAAAGAATGAAACAAAATTTGGGAAAGAATCCAAAAGGTTAGAATATGTTGAAGAGGAGATAAATATTGGAGTATTTATGGAAAAATTTAAAAATTTGATTCAAACCTACATTCATCATATTTTTTTTACAAAGTGGCAAGCACAACAATTCCAAACACTAAGAGACAATCTCCCACTTGGAACTATTGTATCAGTTGTTGATTTTGCAGAAAATTATTCATTTGTTCATCAAAAGGTAATTCAATCAGAATACTATTTTTTAGAGAAAATTACTATTATGGTACATGTGTGTTATCGACACACACAATTAGATTTGGATGGTATTCAAAGCACATTTGAAGCACGGGTCATCAAGAAGGAATATCATTTTTATATAAGTGATGATAGAGAGCATGACATTAATTATGTAGAACACTATTTCAAGATATTTTTTTGCAAATTTGAAAGAAAGAGGTATAAAAATTGATAAACATTATGTTTGGTTAGATGGATGTGTTGCACAATTCAAATCATCGAGACCATTTTATGCACTATGTAGATATCATCGTAATGAAAACATACCACATGTCTGGAGTTTCTTTGAGAGTGGACATGGAAAAGGTGAACATGATGGTGTCAGAGCTTGCATCAAACGTGCTATACAAAATTATCAAATGAATTATAAGGGAGTCCATATAAAAAATGCACGTGATGTGGTTGAATGGTGCAAGACACATTTCGCACCAAATGAGAATGACACATCATCAGGATTGACTCAGGTAGTGCCACATAGAAAATTTTGGGAGATAAAAGGTATGCACACATTTTTAAATTATTTGAAAGTGTTTAAATTTGTTATGATATTCTTTATTCAAATTATATTTATAGAATGTAAATTATATATGCATAAATATTTAGGTGTGGATAGAAAAATTATGCATGGTTGCAATAGGATAGAAAAGACGTGATCTTTGCATTCAATTATGAGTATGAATTGTCACAATTGGATGTTGAACACTAGGGACTACTCATGCTTTTGTTGTCACTGCATTGCTAACAATTATGAGGAATATATCAATCAAGACTGTGGATATGTAGGCACATGGAATCTAGTGCCACTATTTGTTACTGATACATTTGATAGAGATGAAGATGAAAACTTTGATGATGTCCCTTTGATTTCTACTGATTACGATCATATCTCAGGATTGGTCAAAATTGGTAAGTATATATATTTCACATTATATGGTACATTGATATGCATGTATAGATAGATAGATAGATCTATAGATTGAACTAAGTAAATTTTAAGATCTCACACATGTATATATAAATTTACTGTGCGGGAGATGTCTTTGCAGTGATTGCTAAGCATGGAAATGTAGGATTTGGTTATTATTTACTGTGTTGTACTGCAGAGAGGATGAAGTTACTTGAACCTGAAGAAAGTGATGGAATGTTATTCCCCATAGGTTTTTACATGCTTTACATCAATATATTAAACTCAATTTTTAAATTTTAAATTTCAACCTTTTAACAAATTTTAAATTTAGTTTGTTTAAATTTATATATTGTTAAAATTTGTGACCTCAAGGTTCAGTTGTTTTAGAGGGAACATATTTCAAGAAAATAAAAGTAATTCAACATGGTATTCACTTTTTTGATTACCAACCAAACAATAAGGTGTTTCAATATAGTCACCTAGTAGTTGCCACATCCATTTGTCTCCATACAGTTAAATCTCAACACGGATGTCGTAAGTGGAGACTAGATAGTGAGGATCATGAAAGAATATTACATGTTCTCCATGAAAGATCTGAACCACTTGAGTTGGTCTAAAAAGTATAATATGTATACCTATTTCATGTGTTAGGATGTACTTGATATCTCTAGATTAAATTTCATTATACTTTGTTTATATATTTAAACATATGATGGACATTAATTTGTTGATATATGATGGACCTATTTCTAGATCCCCTTAAGACCTCCCCTTAAGACACTAAAAAATGATGAAAATAGTTAGATTACTTATGACATGTGTTAGTTCTAAAATTAGTTAGTGTGTACTAGAAATGGTACCTTCATAGGGTTAGTATTGTCAATAAATCAAATAGAAACTAAATAACCACAAATAGCAATCTATTTAAACTAGAAAATGACAATTAAGCACTCTATGGCTCTCTAACTAGGAGTGTTAATGGTGAAGCTCTCAACAAGCCTCCATTAAATGACAACCCTAGAACGAGAATAGATGATAAAATAAGCTAAATAGTTCAATTACAAATTGAAATGCTAATTAACTCCTATATTTGCCTTTCTAGCTATAATTCTCAAGAGGTTAGATGCAATTCTCAAATTTGTAAATGAATTATGAGTGAATTTAGCCTTTCTTTTATAGGATTTGGCAAGGGTAGGGGGTGTAGTAGAGTTGATCATGATTGAGTTGGGGTTGAGTCTTTGGTTCCACCCTTTGAAGATAATTTAAATATTGTGTCCTCAAAGCTTGGGACAAGAAGACAAGATGAGTGGACAAGATGCTCTTTCAATTTGAGTGATTGAGATTCATTTTGGCTTGATCCATGTGAGCTCCTTTCCTTAAATCCTATTGGTTGAGGCTTTTTTCTCCCATGTGGTGTTGAGAGAAATTAGGATTTAATCAATTGATTTTAATTCATTTATTTAACCAAGTGTACCCCTTGAATGGGTTAATTTGATTTAATTCAAACTATACAATTAATTGAATTAATTGCACATTTATTTGATTTAACTTGATTAAAATACTTTTTATTTTGATTTAAATTGAATTAAAGCTTGATTTTAATTTTGATTGGCTAAATGTTTGTTTTGATCCAATTGCCTTGATTTTGGTCTTGATTTTCCTTGATAACTCACATGAATGATCCTATCCACTTTTAGGTGATTACAGTTAGAATAGTTATTGTTCATTAGTTACATGTATTAACTAGTTATTTTTTATGATATTAATTTTAGATCCCCCTAAGACCTCCCCTTAAGACTGTTGATTAGTTAAAGATCCCCTTAAGACACTAAAAATGATGAAATTAGTTAGATTACTTATGACATGTGTGTTAGTTCTAGAATTAGTTAGAATAGTTATCGTCCATTAGTTATATGTATTAACTTGTTATTTTTTATGATATTAATTCTAGATCCCCTTAAGACCTCCCCTTAAGACTGCTTATTAGTTAAAGATCCCCTTAAGACACTAAAAAATGATGAAATTAGTTATATTACTTATGACATGTGTGTTAGTTCTAGAATTAGTTATAATAGTTATCATCCATTAGTTATATGTATTAACTTGTTACTTTTTATGATATTAATTCTAGATCCCCTTAAGACACTAAAAAATGATGAAATTAGGTAGATTACTTATGGCATGTGTTAATTCTACATCCATCTAATAAAATCTAATCAAATAATATCATCAAATCATATCATCTAATCAAATCAAATCATTTAATCAAATAAAACCATCTAATCAAATCATCTAACCAAATCATATATCATCTAATCAAATCATATCATATCATATCATCTAATCAAATAAAACCATCTAATCAAATCATATTATCATCTAATCAAATCATATCATCTAATCAAATATATGTCTCTAATCAAATATATGTCTCGAATCAAATATATGTATCTACTCAAATATGTCTCTAATCAAATATATGTCTCGAATCAAATATATGTATCTACTCAAATATGTCTCTAATCAAATATATGTCTCGAATCATAAACTGAAAATATCAAACATATACTAATGACATATATAATGAGTCTCAAATAAAAGATAAGTGCAACATGTCCTAAACTAGAGAGTCATCTAGGCGCATGCAAACAAAGCGACCCTCTAAGCAACTGCCACAAGCATCCTCTGGCTGTGAGGCAGCAACTGATACTTGCGAATATAAATGCATGTATATATAATAATAATCTAAAATAATTAAAATATTATAAATGCATGTTTAAACTTACATATTTTTAAAACTTACCTGACCACTACTAGGTGTCACATCTGTTGAATCTCTCTTATGAAAAACATCCTCTGACTGTGAAGCAGCAACTAACCCCTACAGATTTAGTACAACAATTGGTTATATACATGTGCATAGTATATATTATGTAAAGTACTTGAAATATATAAATACATGTGTACACATTCATGCTTAAACATACATATATCTAAAACTTACCTGACCACTAGTAGGTGTCACATCAAATGGACCTCTCATATGAAGATGCTCTGAGCCCACACTAGAGGTAACGTGCTTTGCTAACTATGCTTGCAAAATATTATACATTGAATGTAAACATCAATACACAAATCTACAATTAATTATTTACTAAAACTCCAAAGAAAAGAGAAAAGAAAAATTTATATACCTGGGTCTCAGGAGTAGGAGGATCATCAGTGCGTTGCACCATAGTATCATCAACTAAAACTGCATCACCCACACCACCTTTAGTCCTGAACCTCTGTAGTAATGAGGAGTGTAGGGGTGACACTAGTTGGGAGGGGAGTGATGTAGAGTCTGAACCATCAGGATGCAATAACATATCCTTAAATGATCCAACATCAATGCCAACGTCCACCTGACCCAACCCATGCAACTTCTCATCAAATGTCTCTAGGCCCTCAATGGTGATGTGTACATCTCCAACCTGTATACCTAGCTTTGTAGTTGTAGAGTGATCTATGGGTGTTGAGCGCTCTGCACTATGTTGTGCCTAACTAAATGGTGTGTCATGTGTCAGTGGAACAACAGGACCCCATGCAAGTCTGATGACATCCATGATTGAATGTATTGGGATCCTCTGTAGGTTAGCAATATAAGAATAGGCCTGCCCGAGATCCTCCATAAAGTAAAGGGCCATATCTAAATGACTATGATGACCTGAAAGTGCTTGTATCTCTATAGGTACAGGATACCTACATCTCTATATGTCTCATCAATCACACCTGTAGTAATACTAGACGAAGCCTCAGAAGATGATCTGGCTCTACTCGGTCTAGTCAAAATGTATCTACCCATTGAATCTGAAGTGATGGATGTGGTTGTAGAAGCAATCTATCCTATACTGTCTACTACTCCAATCTGAGCAGAAATGATGACTCTATTTGTAGTAGCAGCCATCGCTGGTGTCACTATCGGAGTCCTGTGCCCAACCAACTGTTGATGAGGCTGTACAACTTGATTGGCCCTATGATACTAATCATGGTCTACAACCCTACCATGCCCCTGACCATAATATGTTGAAAGATCTAAATAGTTGACCCTGAGTCCCAAAGGGAACTCAACATACAACTGTTGTGCAAAATATAAAGGAATCTAGTCGTTATTAGGATAACAACCATGTGTTGCAAGAAACTGAGGGTATATCATGCATGCTATCTGAGGAATGACATACTGTGTGACCTGATATGCCCTCACAGTGGCCTTCCCCTCATAATGTGGGAAAACCTCTCATTTGATGGTTTCCTTGGGGACACAACTCTAAACCATCTCCAAAGAAACATCACCCAAGACCTCGGCCTCAACTATTGAAAAATAGTCTCAACTACCTGAGGCATGAAGGAGGAGTGAGACCTCAATCTAGTAGTCATCTACTCCAAACTGGTCAATATACTAACACAAGTATCTCTATATATGCTATATGTCAAAGATGTACATATGGACTCTCTAAGTCGAGCCATCTCCGTGTCAGCAATATGAAAAATGGTTTGTATATCAGGAGTCTCAGGTGTGTCCTGAGTGGCCATCTAGATACATAACATTTGAAAGCTAAGTGTTAACAATTAAGTACTTGATTACATGTTATAACTACATTTAAAATGGAAACAAATATCTAAATATATAAAATTATACTTAAATTTACAATACTAGAGTGTACTAATACTCGTAAAGGGTCCTAGGATGTACTAATTGGTATTAGGTCAAGTAAGTGGTCCTATTAGGTCAAGTAAGTGGTCTTATTAGGTCTTAAGGGTCCTCTTATGTACTAATTGGTATTAGTAGGTCCTATTACATCACATAAGTGGTCTTATTAGGTCTTAAGGGTCCTAGGATGTACTTATTGGTATTAATAGGTCCTATTAGGTCAAGTAAGTGGTCTTATTAGGTCTTAAGGGTCCTAGGATGTACTAATTGGTATTAATAGGTCCTATTAGGGCAAGTAAGTGGTCTTATTAGGTCTTAAGGGTCCTAGGATGTACTTATTGGTATTAATAGGTCCTATTAGGTCAAGTAAGTGGTCTTATTAGGTCTTAAGGGTCCTAGGATGTACTAATTGGTATTAATAGGTCCTATTAGGTCAAGTAAGTGGTCTTATTAGGTCTTAAGGGTCCTACGATGTACTAATTGGTATTAATAGGTCCTATTAGGTCAAGTAAGTGGTCTTATTATGTCTTAAGGGTCCTATGATGTACCAATTGGTATTAGTAGGTCCTATCACGTCACATAAGTGGTCTTATTAGGTCTTAAGGGTCCTCTGATGTACTAATTGGTATTAATAGGTCCTATTACGTCACATAAGTGGTCTTATTAGGTCTTAACGGTCCTCTGATGTACTAATTGGTATTAATAAGTCCTATTAGGTCAAGTAAGTGGTCTTATTAGGTCTTAAGGGTCCTAGGATGTACTAATTGGTATTAATGGGTCCTATTAGGTCAAGTAAGTGGTTTTATTTGGTCTTAAGGGTCCTAGGATGTACTAATTGGTATTAGTAGGTCCTATTACATCACATAAGTGGTCTAAGTGGTCCTAGGACATCCTAAGATTCTTTAATGGGTCTTGGGGGTCCTAAGGTTTCATATTTGTTTTAAGATTTCATAAGGGATCCAGATAAGAGTCCTAGAATGTTAATGAGTTGTAGGTACAATAAGTGGTCCTAGAGTGTCTTAAGGGGTCATGGGTAACATAAGAGGTCCTAAGGTATAGATAAGGGTCCTAGAGTGTCTTAAGGGGTCGTAGGTAACATAAGAGGTCCTAAGGGGTCCTAATGGATCTAGATAAGAGTCCTAGAATGTTAATGGGTTGTAGGTGCAATAAGTGGTCCTAGAGTGTCTTAAGGGGTCATAGGTAACATAAGAGGTCATAAGGTATAGATAAGGGTCCTAGAGTGTCTTAAGGGGTCATGGGTAACATAAGAGGTCCTAAGGGGTCCTAGGTTACATTAGTGGATCCTAGTATGTATTAATTGACTCTAAGATACATAAATGTGTCATAGGACAACCTAAGATATGTTAATGGGTCTTGAGGATCCGAAGGGGTCATATACATGTCTTAAAATGTCGTAAGGGATGTATAATGGTCCAATAATTTTAATGGGTCATAGATGTGATAAGTGGTCCTAGGACATCCTAAGATTCTTTAATGGGTCATGGGGGTCCTAAGGTTTCATATTTGTTTTAAGATTTCATAGGGGATCCAGATAAGAGTCCTAGAATGTTAATCGGTCGTAGGTGCAATAAGTGGTCCTAAGGGATCCTACATTACATTAATTGATCTTAGTATGTCTTAAGGTTTCTTGAGGGAAACAATGGGTCCTAAATGTGTCTTAAGATAGTGTAAGGGATGGATAAGAGTCAGGTAGAGTGTCTTAAGGGGTCGTGGGTAACATAAGAGGTCCTAAGGGGTCCTAGGTTACATTAGTGGATCCTCATATGATATTAATTGAATCTTGTAATACCCCAAAAATGGGCTATATGTTCATTAACCTCCTACATCTTCAAATCAAATGAAATCGACATCGAAGTCCTAACCAAAGGCACATCGGCACATTATCGAATCCTAATTGATTATCTCAAATTCTGCATCAGGGAATATTCCTAGTAATATTCCTATTTTATCATAATTATCTTTAATTTAATGATTATTTGGTGATAAATCTTATTTATCCTAAAGTTTGATTAATTGAATATTCTCAATATTTAATTAATTAGATTTAATTTTTCCACTTAATTATTTAATTAAATTTAATTATATTTATTCCTAATTATTATTATTTAAATTTGACAATAAATCAAAATTCCTATCATTAATTGATTAAATTATTATTTAATTAATTAAAGCAAGTTGTCATATTTAATTATATTATTTTGGAATAAAAGTTTGATTTAATAATTGATTAACCCATAAATCAATTGTTTTATTTTTAAAAATCAATTAAGTTGGAAATAAATCACTTTATTTATTTATTTAATTCATAATTATAATGCACATTCAAATCCAGTTAAACTTGAAATCAAAAAATCAATTCAAGTTGTTTTAAAAATAAACTCAACTTTGATTTGAGTTAAAAAGCTATTTTTGCATTATTTTGTGAATTAATTATCTTTTATTTCTTGTTAACTCAAAAATCAACCTGAGTTTATCTGAGTGATTTATGGCTTTTTCCATGCATCCCCAAAGCCCTGGATTTCTATAAAACCAAGGCTCAGCTCTTCAATCTCATATCTCATAATTGTGCAAACTTATGCTGGCGAATTGACATTTGAAGAATTGAAGCTTCTTTTGTGAATCAACTACTTTATGAGATCACTCATATTTTAGCACATCATAATAGCTTATTTTGCATATCAATTTTTCATATAGATTAGATTTCATCTCAGATTTCTCATATTATTGCATCTAAAACCCAAAAAAAAATAGATTAATTTGCATCCAATTCATATCTAGATTTTGCATTCAAATCCTTCATTTAGGTGTCGTCAAGGTCACTGATCTTGGTCCAATCTGAGAATACATACTCACATCTACTAGAAGGCAATAAATCACCTAGTTAGTTTAGTTTTCAATTACTTGTACGATTTCAATTTTTGCTAACCTCTAATGTTTTACTGAAGTGTTGTGTCCATAGCTAGGTACAAAATTCACACACACAAATCTAAGATACATAAATGTGTCCTACGACAACCTAAGATATGTTAATGGGTCTTGATGATCTGAATGGGTCATATATGTCTTAAAATGTCATAAGGGATGTATAATGGTCCAATAATGTTAATGGGTCATAGATGTGATAAGTGGTCTAAGGGATCTTAGGTTACATTAATTGATACTAGTATGTCTTAAGGGTTCTTGTGGGCAATGATGGGTTCGCATATGTATTAACATAAGATAAGATAGATGAATGGGTCCTAGGGCATTTTAAGATATAATAATGGGTCGTATGGGTCCTAAGGGGTCCTATGTGTCTTAACATGTCATAAGTGATATGTAATGGTCCTAGAATGTCTTAAGGGATTGTAGGCATCATAATAGGTCCTAAGAGATCATAGATTACATTAATTCATCCTAATATGTCTTAAGGAGCCTTGAGGGAAACAATGAGTCCTTGTATGTATTAATGGACCCTAACAAGTACATCAATGGGTCATAGGACATCGTAATATGTATTATAAGATCTTGAGATTCCTAAGGGATCCTAAGTCTCTTAATATGTTGTAAGGGAGGGATAAGGGTCCTAGAAACTTACTGTACTACAAATTTTTAACATATTCTAACATACTACTAGATCATTTTCAAAAATTTAACTACGGTTTTCTAAGATTTCTACAAACTAAAATTTATTTAAAACAAATAACTAACTAATATTTACTAAATTTACTAAAAATGCATGTACATGTGAGAGAGAGGGAGAGAGAGAGAGAGAGAGAGAGAGAGATTCCTAATATTTACTAACTTTAAACTTGAAATTTAAAAACAAATATTTTTAATAATTTCTATAAGATCTTAATGTTTTCTAACATTTTCTAACATTTCTACTATGGTTTCTAATGTTTTGTAAATATTTTATAACAGTTGCTAACAAACTACTATGATTTTCTACCATTTACTAACATATTCTAACATTTATACTACGATTTTTAATATTTCTATAATTTTCTAACATATTCTAATATTTAACTATGATTTTCTAACATTCTACTATCAATTTCTAACATATTCTAATATTTAACTACGATTTTCTAATATTTCTACAAATAAAAAACTATTTAAAACAAATAACTAACTAAAATAAATATAAAACATATAATTTACAATTTAAAAAATGAGAAAAATAAGTGTACCTGATACTGCTAACAATCTGAAGATGTCAAAAAATCTCGGGAGGTGTTGATGTCGTACTGGACGTCACTGTTTCACTCCAAGCCCTGGGGTCCACAAAATCCAAACAGTGACAATGACAAATAAAAAAGAATTGCCAGAAATATATAATGAAATCCGGCCATAGGGGCTTCACGCGAAGACCCCCCTTCGCGTGAAGTACCCTGCGTAAGGTACTTCACACGAAGGGGGGGCTTCACGCAAGGTACTTCATGCGAAGGGGGGTCTTCACACGAAGTGGGTCCACCACTTCACCTGAAGTGACGACTTTGCACGAAGACTCCAAAAAAATTTATGTTCGTATGATGCCGATTTTCTTCGTCCCTAAAAGTGGGACACAACTTTGAGGGATCACCCAAGTCCATTTCCCCTCCCAACCAAAACTTTCAAATTTCTACCAATACCATTGAGTCTACCCATTCCTTGCCATCTTCTTTCACCAATGTTTTTCAATCTCCTATTATTGTGAGATATGATGATGAATGTACCAAGGCCAACAATGTTGTCGACCTTGTTGATCAATCCAAACCTAAACCTGAGATTTTCACTACATTTGATCCTGAGGAGACTATTGGGGCCCTTGATAAAGAACATATTTACACAAGGCACCTCCATCATGATTTCTATGATAAATTATGAGTGACATGATTAATAATTTCCATGGTTTTACATATCCTAACCATGGTTCTATTACCTTTCATGTTGAAGTTGGTAAGAAATCATTAGATGTTACCTTTTTTGTTTTTGTTGGTGTAATTGAATATTCATAATTACACTTTACTTAAGTTTACTTAGGATAATGTATTACATAGTAGTTTGCATTGTATATACCTATGAGCTCGCATCTTATTTTAGCACATGGTGTAGGAAAATTTCCACTTGATGTGTGAGATCTTCCTTTAGTGCTCTTATCACACTATCATCCTCTCATTGTTGCACATACTTTGTTGTATAATGGAGGATGATACACCTTTGGTGGACATGTGATTCTACCTATTATGGTTGATAGCTTATCATCTCCTTATCATGTAGTCTTATTGCATTGCCTATATGTTCAGGCACTCCTACATTGTATTTATCTATTATTGTTTTGATTATTGATCATCATTGAATCTAGTCATTTGAGGATCATATCATTTTGTCTCTCTTATTGTTCTATCTATTGAGCTTATATATCTTGGCATTTTCATTCTTTTCCTTACATAAATTCTTACATGGTATCAAAGTCGTAGAAGATTTCATTGCATAGCCATTGGAGAGCTTTTTGCTTCAACTTTTGGAGGGCCGCAATTTAGATCCAGCGGTGCAACAACTTGTGAGAGTGTCTAGAGAAAGATATGACCTCACCTTTGCATCCATGTGGCTGTTTCGGTAAATTTTGACTATAAATCTACCTACTCTAGGCAAAATTCAAGTCTAAAGCAAAAAACAATTGCAAATCAAGCTTGGGAAGCCCAATCTACAAATTGATAGTATGGATCCAAAAAAAAATTTAGAAAATTTGAAAATTTTATTTTCCCTTCTCAGATACAAATTTATTTTTACCGTCTATTTTTATTTTGTGCAAAATTTGGGGTCTTGTCAAGGTCCCCACCCCTATTTTTTTGTCAGTACTGGTGTTTCACAAAATTGGTAAATGATTGAATAGGAACATCAAATCTGAATAGAGACTGTACATAGAGAAGACCGAGTTGTCACATCTTGGCCCCCCACCAACTAACCAAGTAGTCAAATCAACAAGCAACCCAATGGTACCGAAGTTTGTCAAACCTCGGCATTCCCAGAACTGCATGACACACATCTTCTAGCGGCCTTGCCTTTGTAAACAAAGTTGAAGGTTTACAATTTTAAAGGAGTCTAATTCCTATTTTTTGTGCATGTGGGATCTTTTTCTATGATCTGCAACTGACCCTGAGCCTGACTCACCAAGCCAAATCCCATCTCACTGAGCTTGACTCCTGAGCTCTGGGCTTGGTGCCCAACTTACTATAGAAGTCACGCAAGCCATTTTCTTCTCACCATGCGGCCACACTCTCCACCTCATATACGTGGACAAAATCTTGCCAACTATCTTGAACACACATCCCAAACACAAGAGGACACATGGTAGTTTGAGAAACCCAATCAATAGACCTCCATATTGGATCCAAATCAGCAAATCACCACAGCATCGACCAAATAAGAAGCTCAGTAAAAAAAAATTGTAGAGATATTAATATGTTAAAATTGATGCTCGTATAGCCATCATTGGGTTATTTTTTCTTTTTTCTTTGGAGGGCATCTAGCCGTCAAATTTATCCTAGTGAATTTGTCATCAACTTATTATGTTAAAATTGACAATCATTTGACCGTCAAAACTAGTTATTTTTCTTTTGTTGTGACAATTGTTTGGATGTCAAATTTAAACGTGTGGTTCTACTGACATCATCACTGTTGAATGTTCCCCCCCCTCACTATTTGCAATTTTGAATTTGCAACCCAACTTCAAACATCCATAACTTGCTCATTTTAAGACCTTTTTTTGAGCATTACATTTTGATTTTGGGTAGAATCTCCTAATTTTTTTAGTGGTGGTATTAGTTTCTAATTTTAGTGCATGAATTTGACATAAATTACATATTTTGGTGACTGTACCTATCTAATTCTCATATTTGCAACTTCAAAAGCTTTGTTCGGGCTCATACAGACACATTTTTTGGTGCCTTTTTTTTAAGTGAATAATTGTTCAAGTACTTTCCAAATTTGCTATCAGATTGTAGCCTTATTTGGGTGAAAATATCACTTTCAAAACTAGGTCCTTTTTTGGCCTTGTGTGATCATTGTAATGCTTGGATTTTGATTTGAGTCTCTTTTGGCCTCATTGAGGTGGTTGTAAACATCAAAATCAAAAGACTTTGGCCCATTTTGGAAAGTGACAATTGTACATGCACTATATATAAAGTGCCAAAAGCATCATTTTTTTTTATTTTTTTTTATTTTTTTGGGGGGGGGTCTTTGATTGAGTGAATTTGGGGGTGTATTGTGTGCTTGTGTCTCTTTCTCTCTTGTGCTCTTTTATTTTTGCATCACGGGTTCACCTAAATGTGAATTTTTAACTCCACATAATTATGCTACATGGAAAGATATAGCATGGAGTATATTAATGGAAAAATGTCTAAATCTCTATGTAGATGGTATAATTGTATAACCTACCGATTCTTATGAAAATATTGCATACAAAATTGAAGATAATAAGGCTTTAGGAATTATTAGGAGTTGTGTTCATAATGATCTCTTCTTACACATTTCAACCTTTAAGGATGCCAAGGATTCTTGGGACAAACGTGAAGATTTGTAAGGTAAAGTGGATGAGGAAAAGGGATTCTCAATTGAGGATGATTTACTTCTCTTGGATCCTAGGAATTTTGACACAATTCATGACTATGTTAACAAAGACAATGAGTTTAGAATACTACTTAAAGATTATGGTAATCCCATGAAGGATGATAGGTTGGTTCATCACATCTTGTTCAGAGTCTTCCTTTAGAATATGTAGCTTTTTTCTCAAGTTACAATACTCACAAGTTGACCATGGGAAGTTCCTTCACTAAGTCTTCATTTGATGAATTTGCAAAAATTTTGATGTTGGAACAGTCAAAGTTTATGGATATGGGTATTCTCAAGTCTTTAAATTTTATGGCATTGGTGGCTAATAATGAGAACCAAAGAAATCAAGGTGGAAAAAGTTTCAACAACAAGAAAAAGCAGTGGAATCCAAAATAACAATAAGAGACACAATAATATTCCTCCTCACAACAAGGCAAATCTTGTTTCAATAAGAAGGGAAACAACACTAAGAAGGATAAACTATTTTGTGCATATTGTAAGAAACCAAATCATGATGAGCATCATTGAAAGACTAAGAGAATTGATGAGTTGAAAAACTTACTCAAGAAGAACAAAATCAATGTGCCAAATGCTTCCAAGGATTCATCTCCATCCACTTCAAAGGGAAAAGGGCAAGCACTTATGGCAAGTTCAAGTTCTTCAGAGGAATGGATTCTTGACTCGGGTCCCACACATCATATGGGTGCTTCAAAGGGGCAATTTTCTTCATTGGAGCCATCTAAGATAGCTCACATCTTTGTAGGGATGATACACAAGTGGAAGTTGAAGGGAAAGGAAAAGTTGAGATGGAAAATACAGAGTTCAAAGATGTTCTATATTTTCCTAACCTTAGCATCAATCTCTTTCAATATACAAAATCACTCTCTATGGAGGTGGAAATAAAGTTAAGTTCCTTCCTGATTCAGTAATGGTTTGCAATATTAAGGATGATTCATTGGTATTAGTGGATAAAGATAATCATGACACAAGGCTTTATTATTTCTCTCACTTTGTGCCTAATTCTCCTTCACATGCCTTTTTGACACATACTCAATTACAAAGTAAATTATGGCATGAGCAGTATGGACATCTTGATTTCTGCTATCTCCAACAACTTAGCTCAAAACATATGGTCAAAGGTCTACCTACAATCAACTTTTCTAAGGTTGAATGTTCAAATTTTTCAATAGATATGCATCTAGAAGAGAATTTTGAAAAAGGGAAGTCTTGGATAGCATCAATTATTCTTGAGTTGGTTCACAGTGTTCTAGCAGGCCCCTTTCTAGTGACATCAGTCAACAAGGATCACTATGTCCTCACTTTATTTGATGAATTTTCACACTACACATGTGTCTACTTTCTTGGTAACAAGAATGAAGTGTTTGATAAGTTTCTAACCTTCAAGATTCATATTGAGAAGTAATCAAGTAAAGCCATCAAGGTTCTTTGTATAGAAAATGAAAGAGGATATGTGAACTCAATACTTAGAGACTTTTGTGAACTTGAGGGTATTGATCTTCAGAATCTAGTTGCATTCAGCCCACAGTAGACAAGAGTTTCATAAATGAAGATTCAAACTCTTAAGGAAATGATAAGCTACATGATTGAAGCCAAGTCTCTTGATCCATCACTTGTGGAAGAATTTATAAGTTGTTCCAATCACATCCTCAATAGATCTCCTCATAATTCCTTAGATGGAATGAATCCATTTGAGGTATGGTGTAGAAGAAAAATGGTTGTGAAACACTTCAAAGTATTTGGCTGTCTAGCATGGGCACCCATATCTTCACAAAAATTCAAGGCACCTCAACCAAGACCTTGTACATTCATTGGATATGAAGAAAGTGTTAAGGCATATAGACTTATGGATCCTGAGACTCATGAGATATTCATAGAGAGGAATGCTCACTTTGGGGAAATTTCACCTAACTTATCCTCCACTCCTCTCCATACTTCAGACATTGTGAAACTTGATAGCAATAGTAGTGGTAGTGATTCATATGATTCATCTACCTCAACCCCGACACGTAGGATTGCAACTTTTCTTGGTAAACTTAAGGATGAGGATACTCCATCATCTTCCACTAGACCTTGTTGGGTTAGACAAACTCTTGATTCAGCAGGTTCACTTGTGGGGATCCTTCACACATTCGAAGAACAAGGTCACAAACATTAGCATCTTCTACATGCATACATTGATACAATGATAGGTCCATGTGATTCAGCATAGTTAGTTACACCTTGTCTTCCACTTACAGCTTCATAGGATGACTACTTGACAAACATTACATGTTTATTTTTGGAGTCCTACATTGCAAATATGGAAGACATCATTGATGACATACATATTCTCTTTGATGAGGAAGATGCTTCTTCCGCTATTGTGAGGGAACACTCTGACCCTCTTGTCCATTCTCTACATGATCAGTCTTTCGAGGTTGATGTGATTATGGATCCTTATGTACAACAGTTGCAGGAGATATCTTTATCATTAGGGAAGACACTTGGTTATTTGGTACATGTTCTTAATTCATCCTTGTTAGATCCTAACTTTTTATTTTCAGAAATTTTGGAAGGGGTATCCTTCGACATTGACACAGGGACAGTTGAGAAGCTTTCAAAGACATCATTCTTCTTGAGGTTTCTCCCTATAGATTGGGTAGACATCTCATATACACCTATGGCATTGTTTCTTCCTAAGGGGAGGAACGTTGTTCAAAATTCATGGACCACCTTCTACATTCATCCTAGAGTAGCTATTATTGACGGGAATTCTACATTGAGGGGGGGCTACCTTGTCTCTCTTCTTCTTCTACTTCTCTCTTATGGGAGGGACTTTTTCCTCTTATGGGGTTTTTTCCTTCTCATACTTCTCTATTGTATATACATGATGTATGTCGTAATGGAGGGGTCTTGATTACTCCATCCATGCATCTTTTTTTTAATCTCTCTTTTTTGGGGAGGGTTTTTCCCATGAGGTTTTCTCTCTTTCTCCTCTTTATGATAGATTCCATTGCACTTGCATATTGTACATGGGTACCTAACATGACCTAGTAGTCGGGACCCATCATGCATTGTCATATAGCATTGTGATCTTAAGTGGATCCCCCTAAGATGCACTTAAGGGGGTTGTTGGTTTAATTAAATATTCTTAATTACACATTAATTAAGTTTGTAATCACCCTAAATCGGGCTAGCTTAACTGAAGGCCTTATTTTCCCTAATTCGGAACAATTTTCTAATTATCCTAATCCAATCACCTGATTATTGGCATAATTTGTTAAAATCAATGAAATTCCTAAATCAAACATCAAATTATTATCAATTGATCAAAAATACTATTAATTACCTCTAGCCTAATTAATTAAATCAATCCCACTTAAATACATGGCTACGATAATTAATTAAAATAAATTAATAAATCATCCTAAAATACATGTCACCTCTCAAGGGACAACAAGGACAAATGTAGCCAATTAGAGGCTAAGCACATGGATCAAGGGAGAATGAATATCAACCACTCCTCTCAAATTGAATCTCAACTATTGAATCTGATAGGTTTTCTATAAAAGAGAATTTTTAAAGCTCGTAAATTAACTAGTTAATTGTATTCATACTTGCATGTTATCAATTTCAATTCATATCTCAATATCTTTGTCAATTCATATCTTAAATCATCTTAATTTGGTAATGAATTAATGGCATCTCCTAGTTTAGCTTCATTTTCTCATGTTTAGCTAAATTGCATTTAGAATCTCTCATTCTAGCAGTGTAATGTCACTGATTAGGGTCTAAATCTCAGAGTAAAATTGATCTTAATCACACTCTTTCTAGTTAGAGATTAATATGATGGATTTGTGTAGTTTATTTGCTTCTCATTTGATTTTAAACTAACAATATAATGTCTTATTGAAGTGTTATGTTGCAGGATAACATCTACAACAAAATACACACACATTTATGGCACCCATCGTGGGGCCAAGCCCCATATTTCTAACATTTTTGAATATTCTTTAACGTTATTTTGTAGATGTAGGATCACATTTAGGAACTAGGATCACATTCCAGAAACACATTTGCATTCGGTCAAAACACAGTTGCATACAAGATTTCCTGGGTCGCATCTGGTAAAGATCATATTTAGTTAAAATTGAATCACATTTAGATTCCTTGATCACATTTAGGGAATATTAAATTGCATTTGGTTTAGACTCATATTTGGTCTAAAGTTCATAATCGCATTCAGTGTTTTCATTTGCAAAATTTAATTTACTGACAACTAATGGATGATTATAGTGTTTTTGGTTGATTTGCTAGCTTAACTGTTGTCTACAGGTCATTTTGACAAAGACACACTTGTCGAAGAATTTCAAAAAGACAAGAATTTAAATTACTAATAGTGGTTTTGTAGGTTGCCTTCACAAATTCAACCAAATATCATGTCTTTTTTAGCTGATTTCATAGGAATTTAACAGAATTTGAGGTCAATTTTCAACCTAATTAGAGGATTATGCTCTTTTCCCTTTGGGAAAATTAGAAACTCAAACATTAGATTGAGATTTGAGGTCAAATTTGGGGAAATGTATAATTTTCATGATGTGTCTAATGGGAGAAAATGACATGGATAGGAGAGTATTGGTGCAGGAGCACCTAGGGGTTATCTTCTTAACCCTCAAATTTTGGTGTGTTCCAAGGTGTGAGTAGAGTAGTCTAGTAAATTTCCAAATGTCAATGAAAAGTGGCAAAGAAAGAATTCATCAAGTGTATCTAGTTGACACAGGGAAATTCAAATAGCATGTGAAAGTTGAGCCAATAGTATAGCAAATACCAATATCCTGATCGACATACTTAACACTAGCAGCAGAGTGCATTTTTAGTCAGACTGATCATCGATGGGAATGTCAGGTTGAGTCATGTCAACCAATTAATGATGGTTCATATCAGGTGGATTCATGTCAAAGAGTCATATCAGTGTGACTTACACTAGTGGAGGAGTGACATTTGAGTTAGACCGATCTTCGATGATGTCGTTGGAGTAGGCTTTACCGATGGATGACCGACTAGACTAAAGGCATTAGGATATGTTTTACCGATCATCAGGAAAACTTGCATTAGCAAGAGGACTAGAAATTGGCTAGACTAATCCCTAACTACCATCGGGATAGGCTATGTCGATGAGATAGTTTTGACAAGTGTACGTGGAATGAAAGAAATGGTTGGTTCTTGGTTTTATTTTTGTAACCGATCCAAGGTCGATATAAGGCCTTGAAATTTTGGGTTGTGAGAGAGGGGGTTTTTCTTTCGACAAGATGGACAAGTTTTGTAATTTTTGGCATAAGTAATAAATTACAATTTTTAGTGAAGACATTGCATTGCTCTTTTAATGCACCAGTAGGACCAAATGAATTAGTTTGTTATTTTCTTGCATAATTTTGGTAGTTTAGTGGCTTATTTCAATTTCTTACAAAGTGTGAGTCTTTAAATAGTTTTGTAGATTTTTTGTTTCTTATTTTGGTTCTTGCCAATTTACTAGTCTATAAATAGGAACAGTTTTGAATAATGACCCCCCCATAAAATCCCACTATGTGTTCATCATGACCTATTGGAACATGGGATTGGAGTCAATATATAGTGTCCATAAGCAAGTAGGAGGTCTAAAGATGTGGTTGGCCATAATTGTGACCTTTCCCTAAGTGAGTACAGTCATTGCTTGGATAGGAATAAGGAATTGAAAGGTTATACTTTCAAGAGTTCTTATTTTTGTAGCCAAGAAAAATGACTAGTAGACCAATCAAGAAGAGTTGTTCAGTGAATGAATAGAATGGAGAAGAGACCTTGACTCATGCAAGATAATTGGAAGAGGGAAAAGTGGCTAGTGGATGAAATTAACATTGTGAGTTCATGGGAGAAGAGAGCATTTGAATTGGTAGGGAAACTCAAGGAGAGTAGGAGGATAGCTAAGAGAACCTCTTGAATTAATAGGGTTCTAAGAGTGAAGAATCCCTAAGAGTTCTACAAGTAGACTTGGTTAAGAACTACGACATGTCTTGTAATAGTCTCCCCATCAAATATGCTATTCTCCCTAGTGGAGAATCAAAAATATAGACTACTAAGTTGCCAATCCTCTTTGTTTTATTGCTTTAATCTTTAGAGGGCCTATCAGTTGAGGTAAAAATCTCCCGGGAATTACCCAACTGAGGACAGGTAGAAGCTAACCCTTCCACCTCACTATAATCAAGACACTTCCTTGAGATGAAAATCTCAGAAGACTTAGTCAGTTTTGTCCTTGAATCTTGACTTGACCATTCCTTGGACATGCTTGGATTTTTTAGAGTGAATATGCTTAAATCTTTCTTGTGAGACCACACATGTTTGAGTACTCATAGGGATATAGGCCTCAATGTCTCTTGCAAAACTATGGGATACGATTATGTACGGATGCCTAGATTAATTCCTCTATGTTAGAAGTCACCTAAATTACACCCGAAAGGTTGGTAATGCTTGTGCAAGGAAAATAGTAATTTCCCAAAGAGATTCATCATATCAAGCCCTCATAGACATTACTACTCAACTAATATGGCCATCAACATCCATTGTGTGTTGTTGGATTGTCATATTCTAAGGATTCTTTGAGTGTGTTCTTAAACTAGTGAATAAGCATTTCTAATCTAAACCAAGTTCATAGGGAAATTAGGTGTGTTTGAGAGTCTAAACAACTTTGTTTGATGTTTTTGAACTCATAATGAAAGATAAATATCCTTAATTTGCAAACACAAACATTTAGACCCACTAGAATCTGACAAACAAACCCTGGCATTTGAAAATTTTGACAAATTTCTCTCTTAGACTAATCATCAAAAGATCATATTTGGCATTCAGAGTCATTTTTGGTAACCAAGATCTCATTTGGTAAAAATAGGCTCACATCTAGTGCATCCTAGATCGCATTTAGAAGAAAGATCACATTCAGTTTATCTCGGATCACATTTGGTAATAACCCTATCAGCTCACATTTAGGAGGTTGCATCTAGGATAGTGAGCATTTTTGCACATGTCATAACCTAGATTTTTGCATTTTTGGATACCCTTTTGAGTCCTCTGTTAGGTTCAATCATCAGAATCAATAAACCTATAAATTTGAAATGGTCAATTCTTGAATGTACCCTAAATACTTGTTTGGTATTTTAACCTATCTTTGTCAAGTTGTGTTGTCCTATTCTAATCAAACCAACTTGGTTCCCAACTCAAAAAAAGGGCATTCTAACCCTCTTATTTTAGAACTTATCAAACAAAAATACTTTTCACTTGGTTCCCAGCTCAAACATCAAGGCATTCTAACCCTCTAACACTGGAACTTATCACATTTTTAAACCCACATTTGCAAACTTGGACAATCACACTTGGAAAATTTCAAACCTTTTGACATGTCGGGACATTAATAATTACCCTATCACATTTTCATGGTTAACACAAGATATAAGTCCTATAATCTAAATCACAATTCATTTTCAAATGAAATCCCAAGACTACTAACCTTCAGACAAGAAGAAACTTCAAGGGTAGACCCTTTATTCGAAACTATCCCAAGCACTACTCATACAGTGGTTCCTAATAATACCAACATGTCAGATCTTAACTATAACTGGGATGAAATAAATAATAACCAAGCCAGTCAAAATAATCAAGGAAATCAAGAAAATCAACTAAGTCAAGCTAATCAAGGCAAAGAAGATAATCGCAGACATCACTATGACTTCGATAGTGATGGAAAACTAACAGAAGAAGACTATCGAAGATGCCAAAGAAGTAAAAGGTTCCAAAAACACCTTGAAAGAACCTTAGATAAAAATAAAGAGAAATACTTTTTTGACTTGGCATCCCTAGGAGTAAAGTTACCTAAGGACTATGACATAAATCAACTAAAACAAAGAGAAGATGATACTCCCATATCCATATTGACTCGATAGTTACTTACTATGCAAGTCGAGATTCAAGATTTGAAGATGGAGAAGGACAAATCATCAAAGCAATACTCCTTAGAACATATTTTTCATTTCCCATTTGACAAGGACGTGCACATGATACCCTTTCCACAACATGTTATGATTCCTAAATATGATAAATACAGCAGCAACTCAAATCCACAAGATCATGTAAGAGATTTTTGCACGTTGAGTATGGAATTCATGCATGAACATACCTATTTAATGAGTTTGTTTCCAAGAATCTTGGGTGGACAAGAAATGGATTGGTTTTCCAAGCTACCCATAGGTATTAAAACATTTGAAGAGATGGTCAATAAATTTATCCAGTAATAGTCCTACAATATACAACACATAGTGACCATGTTAGACCTTTGTATTACAAAATGGAAAAGTGGTGAATCATTTGTGTCATTTTTACAAAGATGAAGAAGAATCTTCACAATATACTCAAGACAGATACCTGAAAGAAATAAAATGGAAATCTTCATTAACAATTTGGTGCCTGAAATGAACTACCCCATACAACTTCAAGGTCCACAAATCTTTTCTAAGATGATAGATAGTGAAATCAAGATTGAAGAAGTATTAATTAAGAAAAGATAAATCACTATCTACAAAGAAAATAAAGACAAATATTATTCTAACAACAACAAGGATAAGTACAAATATGGGAACAAGAATAAGAATGTGGTCGATGATGGAGTTGTGGACACACCTAACACAAGTTTGAAACCCGAGGTGTTCAACCTTTCCACAAGTCTACAAGATAATAAGAGCTCCAATACAAAAATAATGACACTAATGGTTCCTAAGGCTTTCAATAAACCTAACAATCAGAATGAGCCTTGGTTATCAAAACCTAAGCACACATTTACACCTTTGGCAGATACACTTGAGGTGGTCTTAAAATCACTTCTGGACAATAAAATCATTACAATCCCTGAATAAAAACCATGGGAACTAGAAGTGAAACCAAAGTGGTGGAATGATAATGAATATTGTGATTTTCATCTCAATAAAGGACACAAGACCAATAGTTTCGTGAAGTTAAGGCATGTCATTCAGGACTTAATTGAAGATGGTAAGGTAAAATTTGATGGACATAATACAAACAACAATCATAAAGCATTCCAAACCCCATTGCCTAACTTTGAGAAAGGTGAATCATCTTAAGGCAATAAGATCAATTACACATACACTAATAGTGATAATGTGATTCATATGGTTGAACCATTCAAACAATCCATCAACATTATTACTCTCAAGGGAGTACAAGATAAAGAAAAATATTCCAATGTTGTGATGAGGAGTCAAGCTAAGCTCACACTTAAAAGAGCTTCCAAATCAATTCAACCTACTACGACAACAACTTCTAAACAATTTCCATTGTCTTCAAATCTTAACCTAGTGGATCAATTACATCATATCCCTACCCAAATTTCCATTTTGGAATGGTTAAAGATCTCTCCAGTCTATCAAGAGATTCTTGATCAAGCCTTGCTTACAACTAATGTACCCAAAGACTTAGATATAGAAAGATTCCAGACTATGGTTGGTGGTTTAAATTCTCCACATTATTTATCTTTCTCTGAGGAAGATGATAAATCCCTAAATCATCCACATAATAAGCCATTGCATCTAGATGTATTGATTCATAAACACCAAGTCAAGATTGTCTTGATAGATGGAGGCATTGGTTTGAATATATGCACATTTAATATTGTCAAGTAATTGGGATTATTTGAACATACAATTGACCCAAGAAAGAAGATAAACATTAAAGCTTATGATGAAGAAGGAAGATCCTATAAAGGATTGGTTGTCTTACCTATCATAGTAGGACCAGTGGAGAAAGATTTCATATGTCAAGTTCTTGATCTACCACTTTCCCATAACATTCTTATTAGAAGGCCATGGATACATACAATGCAAGCAATACCTTCTACATATCATCAATGCATAAAATTCCCTCATAATGGAGCAGAAGTAACCATTCCAGTGGATACAACTTATCTTTGCAATAATCTCAAGAAAGTGGATAGTATGGTTCCCCATAACAAAGAGAGTTCACACAAAGTTGTAACTTCCAAAGAGATGATCCTAAGAATTTTTTCAAAGAAGATGAATAACCAAGATGCAGGGTTGGGAGAGTATAAGATAGACCCATTAATGTCCATGATAGATTTACTCGTATCTCATAGATCTTAGGGAAGACCTTCATCAACCTTCACACCGTCCAAAGGTGATCCATTAACGATTCATCAAGGAATAGGGATGGTTAAAGATAAAGTGTCTTTAGAAGAAGAAAATGAAGAAAAATTTGTCCTACATTGGCTATACAAAGAATATGAGCATGATGGGAAAGTTAAAAATGTGGAGGTATCCCCAAACAAATATGGAAAAGGGTATGATATCATGAAAAAAATGGGTTATAAAGTAAAAGGACCACTTGGTGAAAATAAGAAGGAATCATAGAACCAATACATATGGACTTTTGTAACCCTAGAGACAAACCTGGTGTGGATTTTAAAGATGAAACATCTCATCATGTATCTAGAGATGGTCCTATATTTAATAGATCACATGATTTAGATGTAAAGAAGAGATATAAGGACAACCCATCTCATATGAGAGATTATTACTCTTGCAAGGAGAACTTCTATCAAAGCTAAGTACCATTCTTACCAATCCTAGACTTGAACAAGAAATAGAAGAAGAATCAGAGTTAGAACATCAAGAAAGGCATCCTAACTAGGGACAGTTGGTTATTGTTACTCATATTCTTGATATCCCTTATTTTGAATATCAAAAGGATATACCCCTATCTCTACAAACACCTTTACAAGAAGGTGAGATTCAACAAGAAGAAAATAATACTAAAGAAGAATAAGTGATACCAGTCATTTTGAATATCAAAAGGATATACCCCTATCTCTACAAACACCTTTACAAGAAGGTGAGATTCAACTAGAAGAAAACAATACTAAAGAAGAATAAGTGATACCAGTAACTATAGTCCATTTCTTGGGTATATCAGATGATAGTCAAACAAATTCACATGAGTATGAATAGGATATACTCTCTAACGCTACAATGGACATAGAGATAGATGTGGTATATAAATACACTCCTAGAGTTCAATTTAAATAAGGATAGAGTTATAATGCTAGGTCACTAGGGTCAAACTTACATAACACTAACATGAACTTTGATAATGATAAAGAGAATCTTGGGTTTATGGAAATCCTAGATCAACCAAAAATAAGTTAGATCTTGTTTGGATACTCAATAGCTTGTTCAATTTTCCCAGAAAGTACTTTGAGTTCTCAGTGAAGTGTTCATGTTTTTCATTGGTGAGCTCAGTTAACACTTTGTTCTTTCTTTACCAAGTTGGTTCGGTAGTGTTTGGTGATTTCTCAGTTCCTAAGTTCACCGACTAGTGGAATTTAATTGTTTGATGTTGGCCGATATGTGTAGTTAATTTTGGTCATGATATTAATGTTGGGATCACTCATTGGAAAATGTGTGGACCTAAATCTAGGTCATTTCTTTCTCCAATGATGGATCTTAGGATCTTTGGAGCTGACCTGTTTGGTGGCCTAGTCTTGTATAAATAAGTAGATTTGTTCTAGGATTTGAGAGTCAGTTTTTAGGGAAGAAGGAATCTGAAAGTTTGCATATCCTTGCATGTATGAGATATATTTTAAATTGAATCTCTTTTGTGTTTTGTTTGTAATTGGGAAGGCCTCACATCCTAGCATGCATGAAGTTTGATGAGTTAATGAAATATATCTACATTTTTTCTCTCATTCTCTGTGTTGTTTTTGAGTTGTTAAGCTGCAAGTAGGTTTGGTATTTGGGAGTTCCCTAGGCCCCTATATCAATCTCATCTTGTGTCAAGTGGTATCAGAGAAAAGGTTAGATCTAGAGGTTCCTTCTTGTAAGCCCTAGTTGGTGATATTCTTGTGGGGTGGCAGATTGTAATCTGACTTGCAATTGCAAAGGGTTTCAAGATGGTTCGAAGGAGGCGAGATGTAGATCTAGGCTTAGTTGATATGCTAAGGTAGATTTCTTCTAGATTAGAAGTTGTTGAGACAACCCAACACTAAGGAAGACATCTTGATGATGTGAGTGATGATGAAGCTAAAGAAATGCAAGAAGAACCTACACCTGCACCTATAATGGATCAAGGATAAGAAATATTCTTGAAGGCATTGACTGGTTTGAAGTCTACACCAAAATTTAACCCTCCTGAGTATAATGGGAGACTGGATTCAGATGAGTTGATAGACTAGATAATTGAGATGAAGAAATAATTTGAATATGAGAATATATTATAGGAGAAGAAGGTGAAAATTGCAAGCACAAATTTGAAAGGTCATGCATCCTTGTGGTGGGAGCATTTGCAATTAGACAAAAAGAAAAAAGGTAAAGAAAAAATTAAGGTATGGAATAAGATGGGGAACAAATTGAAAGGCAATTTTCTACCTTGTGATTATCAGATTAACCTAGTTAGGAGAATGCAAAGTTTGAAGCAGAAAGATAGCTCGGTGAAAGATTACACTGAGGAATTTTACAGATTGGATATCAGATCTAGACATATTGAAGATGAGGTGGAAATAATTGCAAGATACCTGAATGGGTTAAGGATTTCTATCCAAGAAGAAATCAGTTTGGTGAAAATAGAGAGTGTTGAAGAGGCTTATCATTTTTCCCTAAAAGTTGAGGAGAATTGAATAAAAGACATGAGAAAAGACAAAGAGGAAGAGGTGGTAGATTTTCTAGAGGAAGAGATAGATCCTATGGTGAAAATAGTAGATATGATCAGGACAAAGGCAAGACCGAGTGGAAAGGTTAAATTTCCTTCTGAGGAAAAGGTAACTACTCCCAAGGTGGCTATGGTAAAGGAGGATTCTAAGGAACTTGTTAAAATTGTGGAGAAGAAGGACATTGATCATTTGAGTGTACACGTGCAAGTAAGAAAGTTAGTAGAAGCAAAAATTATTTGGTATAGCAAGGTGCATCGAATGAGCCTGAGAAGGAAGGAAACCTGATAGTCAGAAGAGCATTGTGGAGTGAAAAGACTAAGGAAGATCCAGTAAGAAAGAGTTTTCTCAAGACTAGATGCAGAGTTGCTAACCAATTTTGGAAAGTAATCATTGACAATGGAAGCTCAGAGAATCTGCAATTAGAAGAAATGGTTGCAAAATTACAATTGGAAAGGTTGAAACATCTGAAACCTTATCTAATCTCATGGATCAAAGATGAGTATACATTAATGGTAAGTTAAAAATGTTTTATGAATCTAAAGATTGGAAAGTACTATGATCAGGTGTTGTGTGATATTATGCCTATGGATTGTTGTCATATTTTGGTGGGTAGACCTTGGAAATATGATATATATGCTATACATGATGGGAAATTGAATAAATATACTATTTGGGCTAATGGAAAAAGAAAAATCTTGTTACCTTTGGTTGAAGAATCTTTTGGTGAAATATGTACATCTTTGAAGGGTTTTTTGATGGAAGGTGGACAATTTATTAAGGATCTAAAGAAGAATGATGTATGTTATGCTTTGATTCCTAACAAACCAAGTGAGTAAATAGAAGATAAAGTATTGGTAGAGGTCAAGAATTTTCTCACTTACTAAAAAGAGATCATTTCAGATAATGTTCCTGGTGGTTTGTCATTGATAAGAATCATTAGTCATTGTATGGATATGATTCTAGGAGCTAGTTTGCCAAATAAGGCACCACACTGCCTGACACCAACTGAGAATGAGGAACTTAACCAACAAATTAATGAGTTGTTATAGAAAGGATTGATCAGAGAAATTTTGAGTCTCTATGTAGTACCAGTTGTATTAGAACCTAAGAAGAATGGATAATGGCGAATGATTATTGATTCAAAAGTAATTAACAAGATAACAGTTAAGTATCGGTTTCCTATATCAAGAATGGATGACATAGTGGATTGTTTGAGTGGAGAAAAGTATTTTACTAAGATTGATTTGAAGAGTGGATATCATCATATCATAATCAGAGAAGGTGATGAATGGAAGACTTCTTTCAAGATAAAAAGAAGTTTTGTATGAATCGTTATTTATGCCTTTTGGTTTAACTAATTGACTGAGTACTTTTATGAGGTTAATGAATGAGGTTCTAAAGAAATTATTGGGTAAATTTGTGATTGTGTACTTGGATGACATTCTAATATTTAGTAAAACTAGAGAAGATCATTTGTTGCACATTAGACAGGTATTGTAGAGATTGAAAGAGGAAAATTTGTTGATTAATTTGAAAAAGTGTTCCTTCATGAAATAGGAAATTATGTATTTGGGATTTGTGATTTCAGCCACAAGTTTGAAGATGCATCCTGAGAAGGTTGAAGCTATTATTAAGTGGCCTACACCTGAGAATGTTAGTGAGGTAAGATCATTCCATGGTTTGGAAAGTTTTTACCGAAAGTTCATCAAAATTTTCAATTCAATTTGTAATTCTATGACCAAAACTGAGGGGAGATAAAATAGAATTCAAGTGGATACATGGAGCTAATAAGAGTTTTGAGACTTTCAAAAAGAAGGTTGTTGAATTTCCTATGTTAGCTTTACCTAATTTCAATAAGTTATTCCAAGTTGAATTTGATGCAAGTGCCAGTGCAATAGGAGCTGTGTTGATTCAAGAAGGTAAACCTATTGCTTTCTTTAGTGAGAAGTTGAATGATGCTAAAAGGAAATATTATGTATATGATGAATAATTATGTGCTATTTTTTCAAGCCCTGAAGAAATGGAGACATTATTTGATGCAAAATGAATTTGTGTTGTATACTAATCATAAGGCTTTACAGTATTTGGGTAATCAGAATAAGTTGAATTAGAGACATATGAAATAGGTTGACTATTTGTAGAATTTCACATTTGTGATAAAACATAAGAGTGGAGTGTTTAACCGAGTTGTTGATGCATTGAGTAGAAGAATATCTTTGATGATTGAAATAAGAATTGAGGTTCTTGGTTTTGATGATATGAAGAATTTGTATGAAACTGACCCTAATTTTTCTGAGTCATGGCGAATGTGAAGAGCACCTATACTAGATAAAATGAGTAATTTTGAAGACTATTTCATTCAAGAAGGTATGTTGTTCAAAGGAATTCATTTATGTCTACCAAGAGGATCAATGAGAACTAATTTGATAAAGGAAAATCATAGTAGTGGTTTGGCTAGACATTTTGGCATTGATAAGACATTAAGTTTTCTTAAGGAAAGGTATTTTTGGTCTCATTTGTATAAGGATATATAGAAATTTGTGAAGAGTTGTGGAGTTTGTCAAGTGGAAAAAGGAGTAAGTCAGAATACTAGTTTATATACACTGATCTATGTTTCTGAGAAACCTTGCAGAGATATCAACATGGATTTATTTCTTGGCTTACTGAGGACAGTAAGAGGTAATGATTCCATATTTTTTGTTGTGGATAGATTTTCCAAGATGGCACATTTCATGCCATGTAGAAAAACATCAGATGCAATGCATATATAGCAGATCTTTTCTTAAAGGAGATTGTCAGATTGTATGGATTACCAAGGAGTATCATCTCTAACTGAGACAGTAAGTTTTTTTGTTATTTTTGGAAGACTCTATGGAAGAAGTTAAACACCGAGTTGAAATATAGTTCTACATTTTATCCACAAACTGATAGAAAATGGAGGTTTTAAATAGAAGTTTGGGTAACCTATTGAGATGCTTAGTTGGAGACAAACCGAGTAATTGGGATTTGATGTTGGCACAAGAAGAGTTTGCATACAATAATTTAGTGAATAGTACTGGAAATACACCTTTTGAGATTGTTACTAGCACACAACTAAGAGGTATATCATACTTAAGAGATATTGTTAGTGAAGAGAAGAGAAGTGTTGAAGGAGAAGAATTTGTTGATTTTATGAAGACATTGCATGAGTAATTGAAACATAAGTTGGAGCAGAGTAATCAGAAGTACAAGGATAATGCAAATAGGTCAAGAAGACATAAGGTTTTTGAAGTTGGTGATGAGGTTATGGTTCATTTGAAGAAAGGAATATTTCCTATTGGAACATATGGTAAGTTGAAGATGAAGAAATTTGGTCCCTGCAAAGTACTAAGGAAGTTTGATAGTAAAAATGCTTATGAAGTTGAATTACCCGATGACTGGATATATCACCTATATTCAACATTACAGATTTGTATGAATTTCATGAACTTGATGTAGAAGTGACAATACTGAGTGATTATCCTAAGAAGAAGATAGAGGAATTTGAGCAGATTTTGGATTAGAAAGTTGGTAGAAGCACAATAGGAAAGGATTACATGGAGTATTTGGTAAAGTGGTAGAATAGACCGATTGAAGAAAATACATGGATTTCTCAATTTGATTTGGATTCATCTTAGGTTGTACCTAACACGTGATTTGGAGAATCATTTCTTTTCAATGCCAGGTGTCTGATGCAGGAGCATCTTGGGTTTATGGCAATCCTGGATCAACCAAAAATATGTTAGAGCTTGTTTGGCTACTCGGTAGTTTGTTCAGTTTGCTTGGTAACTAATTTTGAGTTCTTGATGAAGTGTTCATGTCAGTCACTAGAAAGATCGATTACTACTTTCTTGTTTCTTTACCGAGTTGGTTCGGTAGTGTTCAATGATTGCTCGGTTCCTGAGTTCACCAACTACTAGAATTTAATTGTTTGATGTTGGCTGACATGTGTAGTTAATTTTGGTCATGATATTAATGGTGGGATCACTCATTGGGAAATGTGTGGACCTAAATCTAGGTTGTTGCTCACTCCAATGATGGATCTTAGGATCTTTGGAGCCGACCAATTTGGTGGCATCTTGTATAAATAAGTAGATCTGCTCTAGGATTTGAGAGTCAGATTTTGGGGAAGCCAAAATCTAAAAGTTTGCAGATCCTCACATGTATGAGATCTATTTATAATTGAATCTATTTTGTGTTTTGACCGTAAGCGGGTAGGCCTCACAGCCCAACATGTATGAAGTTTGATGAGTTAATGAAATATATTTGCATTCCTTCTCTCCTTCTCTGTGTTGTTTCTTCTAAGTTTTTAAGATGCAAGTAGGTTTGGTATTTGGGAGTTCCCTACGCCCATGCATCAAATGCATCTTGCATCAAATAATAATGATCATGACTTTAATAATATTAGCAATTCTTTAGAAGCTAAATCGATGGAAATCATGTTGCAATTCAATAACATTGATAATAACTTGGTGTTGTCTCTTTAAACCTATGAATCCCTATCTTTGATGAATCTTGAAATTATAGACTGGAATGAATATGAATCCACAAGTCCGTTATCCTTTGATAATGGCTATGCTTTATCCTACTATCTTAATGCTTGTTAACCCTTTACCTCTTCCACCAATGCAAGGAGAGTAAATATGACATAGGGGGATATCAAGTTTCTTAGTCTCAAAATGAAAAACAAGAAGAAAAAGAGATCCGGTGGTGAAATCCACATTGTGGTAGTATTAGAATCCAAAATAGTAAAAGAAAAACATGTATCAAATGGTGAAAACTTCTCAGAAGCACCAAAGGATGAGACTCTTGATATTATTCCTGATTATTTCCAAGAAAGATCTTCGGTATTAATAGAGCCAACACAACCAGTCAATCTTGGATCAACAAAAGATCCACAAATGGTCCACATTTCTCAATCTTTATCAGAAGAGGAGAAGAAACAATTCACTAATTTTTTCAAAGAAAAGAAGATCAACTTTTCTTGGTCTAACTCAAACATGTCAGGATTAGATACAAACCTAATAATGCATCATCTATCTATTGCTCCTGGAGTAAGGCTTGTAAAATAGAAATTGAGAAAAATGAATCCACACATTGCATTGTTAGTGAAAGAAGAGCAAGAAAAACTATTGAAAGTTGGATTCATAAGAACTATTGATTATAAAGAATGGATATCTAACATAGTTCCTATTTCTAAAGTGGATAAATCCATAATAGTTTGCATGGACTTCAAAGACCTAAACAAAGCTTGTCTGAAGGATGATTTTCCACTTCCAATCATAGACATGATTGTAGACCTCACTACGGGATATGAAATGTATTCATTAATAGATGGATTCTCAGGTTACAATCAAATCAATATTTATCCTTTTGATCAGGAGAAAACATTTACATGTGCATGGGGTACATACTAAGAAATGTCATGTTTTTTAGTCTCAAGAATGCAGGTGCAACCTACCAAAGAGAAATGACAACAATATTTCATGGCATGATGCACAAAAATATGGAAGATTGTGTTGATGACACATTAGAAAAATAAAAAATCAGAACAAATCACATAGAGGATCTAAGAACAATCTTCGACAGAATGGAGCAATTTGAACTTAGGTTAAATCTTTAAAAGTCTGCATTTGGAGTATCATCAGGCAAGTTTTTAGGCTTCATAGTTTTAGAAAAAGGAATTAAGGTTGATCTAGCTAAAGTAAAATTTGTTGGAAAAATGGTCAGCGCTCCCCTTGGGATTCATGGCATGGCTTAACCACCTCATGTGTCTTCTATAAGTCTAGTGGTTGTATCGATCATTAATAGGTTGATCTTTTGGTGCAACGGCAACCACTACTTGTAACAAGTGGTTTCAGAGCTTGGTCACATATTTGAATCCCCTCAAGTAATGCTGAGGGGGAGATTGTTGGAAAAAAATTTAGTGCTCCCCTCAGGATTCATGACATGGCTTAATCACCTCCTATGTCTTCTATAAGTTGAGTGGTTGTATCGAGCATTAACAAGTCGATCTTTTGGTGCAACAGAAACCATTACTTGTAACAAAAGAAATCATTGAAATTCAACCTCCATGAAATATCAGTCAAATGAGGACACTTCAGGGACAATTATAATCTATAAGGAGATTCATATCTTAGTTAGCGGATAAAGATCAACCATTCACTAAAATGATGCATAAAGGAGTCACATTTACATGGGATGAACAATGTGAGAAGAACTTTGCTCAAGTTAAAAATTATTTGGCACATCCTCTAACTTTGATGGCTTTGATTTATGGAAAACCACTCCTATTATACATATCAACAACTGACACATCATTAGGAGTGTTACTAGCACAAGAAGACAAGGCTCAGAAGGAAAGGGCAATATATTACATCAATAGAACTCTAGTCTCCTCTGAGCTAAATTAATTAATAATTGAAAAGGCATTTTTAGTATTGGTATTTGCATCTTAGAATCTTAAACATTATATGCTATCACATAAGGTGAAACTAATCACAAAGATAGTCCAACTCAAATATTTGTTGAATAAAACAACATTGACAGGAAGACTAGAGAAATGGGTCCTGATATTGAATTAATTTGATATTGAATATATCGATAGAAAGGACATCAAAGGACAAGTGATAGTTGGTCAACTTGTCGAAGTGCCATTAACAAATGAAAAACCATTGCACATAGAGTTTCCTAATGAAGCAATCATTCACCTTACAGAACACCCATGGAAGATGTATTTTGATGGCTCTTTTACACAACAAGGATCAGGAGTTGGATGTTTATTCATTACTCCTCAAGGATACAAAATACCAAAGGCTTACAAGATGATATTTCCATGCACAAAAAACATAGCAAAGTATGAAGCCCTGGTCAATGGATTGAAGCTAGCAATAGAGTGGAAAATCATCGAGTTACATGTCTATGGAGACTCACAACTTATAATCAATCAAGTCAATGATGATTACCAAAAAAAAGATGATAGCTTAATGCCTTACAAAAGGATGGTGGACGATCTCAAGAAATATTTTGTCTATATTACATTTGAACAAATACCAAGGTTGGAGAATAGAGTTGTTGATGTGATGGCTACCTTAGCATCCATGTTACAATTGGAAGAACATTAGTTTTTCTATGACTTCTTGGTGGAAGAATTACCCTTTCCAACCTATGACTCCCCTGATTCCTAGATCATATGCTCTATTCAAATCCAATTCCTATCTCGATATGCCCATATTTATTCCTATCTAAAAGATTAGACCTTTCCTAAAAATTATTTGAGAAATGAAAAAAGATGTCTCATAAGAGAAGTATCATGATTTATTCATTGCAAATGACTTGTATAGACATGCTCTTGATAATACACTACTTAGATGTTTAGAAAATGAAGATTTGAATCATGCATTAAAGGAAGTACATGAAGGTGTGTGTGGGTCTCACTTGAATGGATTTTCATTAGCCAAGAAACTTTTAAAAGTGGGATACTACTGACCTACAATGGAAAAAGATGCTATTAATTATGGAAATACATGCAAGAAATGTCAAGTTCACAGAAACCTGATACATGCTCTAGCTAGGGAGTTAATTCCATTTATCACACATTGGCCATTTCAACAATAGGGCTTTGATCTAGTAGAGTAGATTTACCCAAATTTATCTAATGGACATAAGTATATCATCATGAAAATTGAATACTTCACAAAATGGGTTGAAGCAGTTCCCTTGGCTAATGCTACAGGCAAACAAGTCTCAATGTTTATGCTAAAATACATCATCTATAGGTATGGGGTACCCTCGTCAATTGTAACTGAAAATGGAGGGAAATTCAAAAATAAAGAAATGGATGACTTATGTCTACAATTCAAAATCACTCAGCATTGTTCCTCAATCTATTACCCTCAAGGTAACAGACAGGCTGAGGCATAAAAAATAAAATTATAAAGATTATAAATTGAGCAGTCAACAAATCAAGAAGAGATTGGCACTTGCAAATTAATCCAACACTATAGGAATACTGCACTAGCATTAGAACACCAACCAACTCCTTTTGCATGGGTCTATGGGTCTTAGATAGTACTACCAATTGAAGTAGAGATTTGATCACTGGGGGTTTTATTGAAAAATCTAGTCACTAATTAGGACTATAGAATCTCATGTCTACAAGAGCTAGAATTGTTAGATGAGCGTAGACAATATGAGTTTGATCATCTCAAAGTCTACTAGAGGATAATTTCCAGAGGATATAATAAGAAAGTGAAACCAAAATAATTTCAGGTGGGGGATCTAGTTTTAAGAGAAAATATGAAGAATCAACAATATCGAGAACAAAAGGGAAAATTTGAACCCAACTGGCTGAGTCTCTTTGTCATCATAGCTTCATTTGGATTAGGAGTCTATCAACTGGCTACACCTGAGGGAGATGTCCTATTAGATCCAATAAATACTCTCCACCTAAAATAGTTTTATGCCTGACATTCTTGAGGTAGCACGTGTACAATAAATATTGATCCTAAAGAAATTCAAAACTAGAAAATATTGATCCTAAGAAAAAACAAAAATAGAGGAAAGTGGAAAAATAAAAAATAGTGGAAAAAGTATTGAAAAAATGACCATCTCAATGAAAACTTGGCAAACAGGTGTCTTGATGAATCAAAGACAAAAAAGAGATAAAAAATCAAAGTACAAAAAATTGGAAAAGGGAAAAAGTATGTTGGTGAAAACTTGGCAAACAAGTGCCTTGGTAGCAAAAATAGAAAATTTGTCCAAGTGGTGAAAACCTAGTAAAGGTGCTACTTGTAATAAATGCTCCATCTATCAATACAATGCTTGAACACTTGGCCAACCTAAAGTTTTAGCTTGTACATATCTTTCAGTTACATTCATGACAAACAAATCTTGAGTCGTGCTATTAGAAATATCCTATTCGCCTAGAATGGAATCTCTCTATATCAAAGTCTTAGGAAAGTCGTATTTATCTTCCTACAGCCATTACTGTCTATTTTCCTACAACCATATGAGAAATGTTGGTTTCTTGTATTTAATGAAATATAGGTGCATTGAATATGGATAATAAACATTTGACTGATTCTATGTGTTGAGCTAATCCCTTTCTACATGAATAGAAATTGTTTCTACAAAACCCAATGATCCAAGAGTGATTTACACTCTACTAGGTTGTTGTCCAACAAACCTAGTGAATGCCAATTTAGTCGCAAAAGTGCAGAGTGATAGAAGGAATGATTATGTGATCTATTCGCCATGAAGGAAGGTATTCCATGAATCTAGTAGAAATGTTTTTATGATCCACAAATCCAGAAGGAGAATACCATTAATGTTTCTCAGTTAATTTGACTTAGTTTTCCCTTTTCCACTCATTGTTAGTTATGGGAGTTCCCTTTGTAATAAAAGATTTCCACCTTAAGTGGATAATTATGTTGAAATATTCAAGTTTAATTGACAATAAATAGCTTTGGCTTTTAGCTAAAGTGATATAGAGAGAAATATATGGAAATAAATAGAGATAGAATATATAAAAGCAGTAATACATGTTCTCAGAAGTTAGTCTTTTTACTAGCAATGTACTTCCTGATGTTGATTCAATAATATAATTTTATAATTTAAAGTTTAGCCTGTGTTTTCCTAAGACACCAAATGAGGGGGGGCACTCAGGAAAGTTTCTATTTCTTTCCTTTTCAACAAATAGAATAGTTGTGCTTTAATTTCTTGTAAAAGTTCAATGATTTTTCCTGCAACTGATGGATATACAGAATTGTTAATTGTTCCTACAACCACTAAGTAGTTCTTATTTCCTATAGCTTAGGTGTTGGTTCAGTTTGAATTAAAAGTTATTTATTGTATATTCATTTCCAACATCGTGTTCTTAGATATATGATACATGTTTGTTGTAGAAGACTAGTGCATATATTGTGTTGATCCATTTCAAGTTATACGACCCCAAGTTGACAATTAAATGATTCTTTTAGAAGGATTTTTGGCTGCCAGATTTGATGTCCAATCACTGAGTAGGGGAATGTCCTTTCCTAGTTAATTAATCTAATTAAGAGCACTATAATCAACATAAATCTCAAAGCATTTGATTGAGGAACACTTTTGATTAATTTACAATCACTTTTAGAAAACATTATCAATCATAGATTCTTTTCAGTTATAGTTCATGTCTAGTGCGATAAGTGTCTTTTTTATTGTATTAGTATTTAGGAACACTATTGATTAGGTCTAGTCTCCATGACTAGTGTTTAGGAACACTGTTAGGTCTAAGTAATAAGAAATATTGTTCTTGTTTTAGGTTGGTGGTATTAAGAAATGCCTTTGGTTTTAATGTCAAATTCCAGATTAGGGATAACTGAAAACCCTAGCAGAGAGTCCTAATGATGATCAGGTGACCTTATCGCTAGAATGACCATGACCAATCCCCAAGGCACACATCATTTATCAAAACAACAAGTAGTATGTATAAAAATTATAGCAAGGATTACTATAATAGATATGTTCCATCATAAACAACTAAGTATGATAATCCATGAAAAGGTACTTATAATTACTACTTAAAGTCTGTAAAAAGTTTGTAGAGCCATATGAAAGTTTTGCTAGAACATAGTTTAAAATATGCCAAAACATGTTTAAAATATGCCTTTGATGACTAGAAATTGGAGTCATCAAAGGCATATGTTGTACATTCTTGCAGACAAGGTAACAATATATTTAGAGTCATCAAAGGTAGAAGATTTAGGCACAAGAGTATCAAGAAGGACAATTGCAGAAGCTTTAGTTATTTTGGAACAATGTTTATGGGTAAGAGGTTGTGCTCTAGGTCCAACATCCTGAACTTCAACCCTAAACTTTGTGAGACTAAAAAATTCTTCCCAATGCATAGGAGAATGACATCATATGGACCTTTCTACAAGTATCTTAATTAGACAGTGATCAAAAATAGAATTGACCTGACCCTTTTGAAAAAAAGAGGCACTATTGACAAGCAAGTTGTAAAGGAAATTTGGGACATTGACTATTTTTCCATGATGCATATGAGACAACAATTTGAAATGATGAGAATGGAGCACTGAGAACCTACCTTCACACGTCAAATACTTGATAACATAGGTGGCCTTGGGAAACCACTCCTCTAGTAAGCTTAATTGTTGAGCACCTTGTTTGGTTATGCTTAATGGAGGGTCTTTAGGCCAGGAGAATTTAGCTTGAGCGGTTCGACATCTTTTGTTTGTGGAAAAATTTCACTAGGCCAACCTAACCCAATTACCTCATAAATTTGTTCCTCTATAACAAAAACTTTAAGACCTTTCACTTTAGCCTTTCCATTTCAAAAATTTCTTGTGAATTATTCTACCACGTTCTCATTAAATGTAGTAAGATTTAGAAAATAGTCAAGCCAACCACATTGGAAAAATGCAGGCAAATTCTAGGCATCTTGCAACAGAATTATGTGGTCCATCGGCTCTTGCCTAACAAGTTTTCCTCCCATGTTGAACTATGGTTGCCTACACAGTTTCAAAATAAAACACACCTTACAAAAACTCAGCAAAAAATCAATCTTACCCCCTTCTTACTGAAATCCTTGCATCATCAACTACTTCCCTCTTCTCCCCTCAACCTAAACTGTAAAACCGTTGTCTCAGGAACTATGGAAGATACAGAAATTGGCTCATCGATTCCAACTTCAAATTTTTAGACAAGTTGATGAAGGAAATCTAGGTGCAATAGGTTTCAAGTGGAAGAGATACAACTGGACAGTAAGTGAATCAGATGAAAAATCTAAAGTATTGATAGAAAGGATAGGGTGTTAACTCCATTTGAGTAGTTGGTGGGGGAAATACATAAACGTGGCAATTCAAGAAAATAGAAAAGATGGGAAATTTGTAACCATATTTGAAATGTAAATGTACTTGCTTTAATTAACTCATAAATAAAACTAAATATAATAATTAGCCACTTGAAATTATGTGGAGCGTACCTAGCATATTGAATACTTAACCAATTGATTTGATCACTCGCTCTTTATTACAAATTATCGAAGGACATGCTGGAGAAAAGGTGAATGATAGATGGATGAGGTCGAAAAAAAAGAAGATGGAATGGATGGAAGATGAGTGTATGGAATAAAATGGGACACAATAAGTGAATCCTTTATTATAAAGGCCAACACACAATCATACATCGCTTAGAAAATTGAGTCAAGACTCAATCCTCTTGGCTGCAGGATGTACACCCTACTGCTTAGATTAGAATTTATTTAAGAATTATTCCTTGTCACTAGGTTTAAAATAGGGCTTCAGTTGATGCTCATTGACCAACAACCTGAACCTAACATCATCGATGGTATACAACTATATGGCACCATTTTCAAATACTTCAGCTGTCTCATATGGACCCAACCATCTGGTTTACAACTTTCCCAAATTGTCTTTATACCTGGAATCATATAATAGAGCTTATTCTCTTGTATTAAACTTCTTCTCCTTTATATACCGGTCTTGCCATTTAATACATTTCTTTTGAATCAACTATTTGTGTTGCAAGGCATCTTTTCTAAGCTCATCCAAGGTATTGAGTTGCATGACTCTTTATCTTTGTGTTGCAGTTAGATCTAGATCAAGTTCCAATGTTGTCTGAAGAGTCTTGTATTAAAACTCTATGGGCATTGCAACCTTCTTTCCATACACCTGTTAGAATAACTAAGAGAGGGGGTGAATCAGTTAAATCATTTATCCCATAGTCCCATACCCAAAGATGTACCTTACAAAACAATTTCAACAATATATGCAGCTCGGTAACATAAAATATCAATCTCTCTGTTCACTTTACCGAATACCAGTAATTATCCAAACTGTGATTACCAATTAAATCAACTATGCAGTATGTAAATTATGATAGCAAAATAATCATAACAAATAACACATAACACAATGATTTAACGTGGAAACCCTGCTAAGGGAAAAACCACCTCAGACCGGTAACCCAAAATAATTCACTCTTATGAAGTGAGCTTGGTAAAGAGCCAACCCTGTTAAAGGTTACAATACACACTATTAGGTGTGACTTGGTTAGAGGATTTATCACTAACAGTTAACTTTTGACCAGCATTCACTATGGGGTCAACAAGATAACACTTTACATTCAATCAATGTCATAAGATAATACAATAAGACTGTTAAGTCCACTCGGTTAAGAGATTTTTTGAATCAATGTTTAAACTGATACAATAATGATCTGATTCAAATACAACTCAATTGCAAATATTCAGATCTATGCTATGCTCATAAAATCCTCTGATCATTAATCAATTCACTTCCTCAATATTTCTCAACTTACTTTCACTCGATAAATAGTTCTCTGACACTCGGTAATGTTTGTAGCTTAGTTCTTTCTATAACCAATTTGATCAAGAATGCATGAATACAATCTTCATGCGAAATCTTTGTAGTCTCCTTCTTTTCGGCATGTTTCAACAATGAAACTCCTATCTCTTAAATAGATAAGTAAACCATTTTCATATCAGCCATTAGATTTTTCCTCTTAATCTCCTTCATCCATTTTGTCACTTAAAACTTCCTTAGCGGATGTGTCCATAACACGTTTCAATCTCATCCTTTAGATCATTCTAAATTTTGTCAGTCGTGGATCTCATAGCTAACTTCATCCTTAACCTCAAAATCATAACAATTTCCAGCTCATCAAATTCAGTCTGTTGTTCTTAGCATTTAATATTTTCATCCATACTTGGTTAATATAGAAATGCACCGGTGATAACTAACTCGGTTAATATTGTCACTCAGTATACACTGCACTGGCTCAGTGTATACAGAAATCTTCAATTACTAACCACATTGACTTGTTCAATTCAAATCTCTTCTTCATAATAGATTAATATAACATGTTCAAGTCAATAATATAAAGCCATACAATAATCAATAAGTTACCCAATGTTTAACTTATCCTTATCTATCATATCCATCTTTTCCTTATGTAGATATCTTAGTTCTTCATCTTTTCTTCCTTCAACAGATGTTCAGATGTTTGTAACTATCATGATAAGTATTGTCAAAACTAGTTGACATCAATGACAACATATAGACTGATTTAATCATCGTACATATCACTTCAGTAGCTCGGTGATCTCTAATCACTATTTCTTCAGTTCATCTAGATATTCAATCAATTGTAGTTTGTCAATCTCTCCCTTTGGCATTAATGGCAACACAAGTAATATGAAAATATGTCAAACACATACCAAACATATGTTCTACAACTATGTAAGTAAATGTTGTAACTCGGTAAGCTCTCCCTAGCTTGATATTTAATATGTTTAATCACTACAAAACAAAACAACATTCCATGCAGACTCTCCCTATGAATTTGATATTTTCAGTTCTCAAATTATTTTTGTTCTCAGCAACAGATATTCCAATATGCAGTCTCTCTCTCTGTTTGTGTTCTCACTAACTAATTTTTTCATATATAATCTTTCTCTCTTGCAATCTCTCTCCCTTTGACAACAATGCCAAAGAAAATAAACAAACAACTCCTCAGTAGCCAAGTAATTCTCTTTTGTTTGGTTCATATTAGGTACCTTTAGTGTACTTATAAACAAATTCATGTTCCAGCTTCTGCAATCTTTCACAACCTTAGAAAAACTAAAGTGTGAGCTATGTGCATCAACATGAATGATCTTCTAATAAATATAGGTTGATGAAACCTCTTGATCACCTTAGTGACCGATAGACAGGGGATGGACCCCAAGTCTAGTCCTCAAATATTCAAATATGTCCTTCGGTAAGGGTTTGGTAAAGATATCAGCAAGTTGTTCTTTAGAAGTTACAAATTCTAGTTTCACCTGCTTCTCTTGAACTTGCTCCCTTAAGTAGTGATACTTAATATATATATGCTTTGTTTTTTAATACATCACAGGATTTTTGGAAATATTTATAGTACTAGTGTTGTCACAATATATAATCACCAGGTCAGTGATTACCTCATTCATTCCTTCCAACATTTGTTTAATCCAAGCAATATTTGAACAATTTTCAGCAGAAGCAACATACTCTGCTTTAGCAATAGACTAAGAAATGCATGTTTGTTTCTTTCTTATCCAAGTCACAAGCCTTTCTCCTAAAAATAATTCTCCACCAGTTGTTCTCTTCCGGTCATCAATGTTTCCAGCCCAATCTGCATCAGTGTAAACTCTGAGTTCAAATTTGCCTTCCATTGAGTACCATAAACCATAGGCTTCTGTCTTCTTCAAGTATCTCAAAATTCTTTTAACTACAACCATATGTGAATCTTTAGGATTGGCAGAAAATCTTGCCACAATCCCAATTGCATGTGCAATATCAGGCCTATTGTGTACTACATACATCAGTTTTCCAATCATAGATCGGTACAGTGTTTGATTTACCTCTGTAGATTCATCATCCTTCGTCAACTTACATCCAGTTACCATTGGTGTTCCTATTGGTTTTTCATCTTCCATGCCAAAAGTTTTTAATACTTATTTAATGTATTTTGATTGAGTGATGAAAATCCCATCATTTTGTTGTATAATGTACAAACCTAGAAAGAATTTAATATCTCCAAACATTGACATCTCAAATTCCTTTTTCATTTCATCAGCAAAAGATTTGCAAATCAAATCATATCCACCAAAGATTATATCATCAACAAATATTTCAACAATCAAAATGTTATCATCAGATTCTCATTTCATGTACAAATTATTATTTTCACTAGTTCTTACAAAGCCAATACTGATAAGATAAGCATGTAGTCTTTCATACCATGCCCTCGGTCCTTGCTTTAGTCCATACAAAGCTTTGTGCAGTATACATACTATGTTCTTCTACTTTGGATCAACAAAACCTTCTGGTTGTTCTATGTAGACCTCCTCCTCAATAATTCCACTCAAAAAAGTTGATGTCACATCCATTTGATATACGTTGAATCCCGTATGTGCAGCATATGCAAGTAATATACAGACTCCTTCCAGTCTAGCAACAGGTGCAAAGGTTTCACCATAATTAATACCTTCTTCTTGTGCATATCCCTTGCATACAAGTCTTTCCTTATTCCTAGTGACCTCACCATTTTCATTTAACTTGTTCCTGAATATCCATTTAGTACCAATTACATTTTTATCTTTTAGTTTGGGTACTAATGTCCATGTCTTGTTCTTCTCAATTTGTTCAATTTCCTCATTCATAGCCTTGATCCATTCCTCATTTTCAAGTGCATTCCTAACATTCTTAGGTTTGGAATCACAAACTAAGAATGTGTTTTATCTTAACTTACTTCAGGTCATCATGCCAGCTTTCTTATCTCCAATGATTTGATTCTGTGGATGGTGTCTTCTAACAAATCTTGCTAGTACTTGTTCTCTTCTCTACTCATCATTCGGTCTAGGTTCATTTTCTTGCTCGGTAGCTTCTTCTTGATTCTCAATGTGCATTTGTTGATTCTCAGTAGCATTTTCTTGATGCTTAGTAGACTCAGCCTGTGGCTTCGGTAGATAACCAGGATCTTCAATATAAGTAAAACTACCATAGTCTTCTAGTTCCTGCATGCTTTCTTCATCATTCTTTTCATCAAACTCATCAACTCTTACATTAGCACTTTCTATCATTTTATTAGTAGCCTTGTTCAAATATTTATAAGCTTTACTCTTAGTAGAATATCCCAAAAATATTCTTTCATCACCTTTAGAGTCAAATTTACCACTCCTATCATCTTTCAGAATATAACACCTACTACCAAAGATTCTGAAATAAATTACATTCAATGTATATCCAAACCATAACTCATAAGGTATCTTTTTTGTGTCTTTCTTTAGTTGAACTCGGTTCAGGGTGTATACGACAGTGCTAACTGCCTCTCTCCAGTACATTTGTGCAACATTTTTCTCAATCAGCAAAGTTCTAGCACAATCAACAATAGATTGGTTCCTCCTTTCAGCAATCCAATTATGTTGTGGTGTCCTAGGTGCAGAAACCTACCTTTTGATTCCATGCTCATTATAGAAATTAATGAATTCATCAAAAAAAAACTCACCTCCTCTATCAGACCTTAAACATTTCAATTCTTTTATGGTTTCTTTTTCAGCTTTAGCCTTATACCATTTAAACAGTTTGAATGCCTCAAATTTTTCTTGCAAGAACATTACTATCATCAGCCTAGAATAGTCATCAACAAATAAAATAAAATATCTATTACCATAGTAGCTTTGAGTTCTCATAGGACCACATAGGTCAGTGTGTATGAACTCCAAAATAACTTTAGATGAATAGTCCTTACTTTTAAAACTAGATTTGGTCATCTTTCCTTTTTGACATTGATGGCACATAACATGATCAAGTTTGGTTAGACTAGGCAATTCTCTAACTTTTCTCTTTCTACTAATCTTAATCATGTTATCAAAGTTTACATGACATAACCTCTTATACCATAACCAAGCATCTTCATTTTTCACTAGTAAAAAAGAAGATTCGACATTGTCAAGATAGAATAAATTACCTTTTGATTGTCCTCCTATACCAACAAGCTTTCCATTTTCATCATAGATTTTCACTTTCTTGCTTTCAAATGCAACTCGATTACCTAAGTTATTCAGCTATGCTACACTCAATAAATTGTAGTCAAGTCCTTTTACCCAGTATACATTATCATATCTAATTCTATCATTCAATAAGATAGACCCTTTTCCTTTCACTAAAAAAGGTGTATCATTTCCCATTTTCACTGATCCTCCATTATAATGCTCAAGATGATCAAACTTATCTTCATCACCAATCTTGTGATGTGTACAACCACTATCAATGATCCAAGTATCATTCTTACTAACTGTATCATCTTAAAATGGAAGCACTTCCATGTTAAGAGCATTTAGCCCTCCGAGTAAGTGGTTTGGGGTCATGTTAAGTGCCTTGATTGGGTCTTTGCATGTATTTGGCTTTCTCCCCGCTTTCCACTTCTTCTCCGCACTTGATTTCTTCATTCTAGGTGAAATTAGGGTTAAGGTCTTAAGGACTTTCTTGATTTTTCTTCTTCAATGGCTCTATTTTCTAGGTATGGTTTAGAAATGAGACCTCCTATTCCTTCATCACATCATTTCGAGGATTTTCTATCTGTTCCTGACACTGGGTCCTGCTCAGACATCAAATTCTGCATTTTTGGCACCACTAGAACTCCTGTTGCAGAATCTGGCAAAGTTAGGGTTTGAGGTCAAAGTCAACCTCAACCCTGACTAGGTCTAGGTCAACCTTGACCTTGACTAGGTTAGGGTCAACCTCGACCTTGACCTCTTCTTGCCATAATTTTAAAGTTTCATTTGCCGGTAATTTAGTTTTCGAGAAAGTTATTTCCCACTTTCGGGTCGGCTGTTTCGGGCTCTGAAATGGTAAATCCTTTAATGGTATTTAATCAAGGTATATTTTCTAAAGGTGAGGACCTCATTGGGATTTAATTCTTCAAGGTGGCCCATCTAGAGGAGTGTGCCCTAGATCACTATAAAAGGAGGCCTTCCTCTCTCATTTTTCATATCAAGTTGACATCACTCAATCATCAAGTTTTGCAATCAAGAAAGTCTTCAAGCATTCAAGCAAGTCTTCAAGCATTCAAGTGTTCAAGCATTCATCCATCAAGGAGTTCCATTGTTAGCTATTGAAGGATTCAATCTCCTTGGAGCCCCCTTGAAGATCCCTCCTCCATTCATTCAAACCTTCTCATATGCAAAGATCAAATCAAGATTGGTGTTGAAGATCAAAATATCATTGATTGAAGACATCCTACACTCATTGAAGCATTCTTACTTATGGATTTGAGGATTTGAATCTTCTACAAGGACTTCAACATAAGTGAGGTGATTTGTTTCAATTGCTTTGTTTATGCACCATATATTTCAATTCAATTTCAAGGTTAATTCCTAAATTGGGGTTTGACTAAGGCAAACCCCCCATACAACCAAAAAACCCCGTTTTCTTGTAGGTACAGGTGTGGAATCTCAAATCTGAGAGTGAATTTGGATACCCTTTTTGGAAATCTTTTAGGATCTGTGAATAGAATTGGAATCGGACTTCAAATAAATAATGTGGTCTTTGACCTTTTAAAAGGTCAAAGTCGACCTGTGTGAATTTGGAGAAAAGATTTCTAGGTTTTGTCCGCCTCGACATTTCCATCCTAGAATAGGTGACGGAATCTTCAGAAAGTTCATACAGAAGCCAGAATTCAGCATTTTCTAGATCTGCCCTAATTCAAGGTTAGTATTTGCACTTCAATTATTTCAGAATTCAAGCTTAATCCAACTATAGGGAAGTATAGGATTTATTATTTCTTTCATATTCTTCATAGATTGATTCGATTGTGTATTAACCTCTTGGTTGATCAAATTGGATCTCTCTTTTGGAAATTTGGATTTAGGAGTGAATCTTACATTTTCCCCACACACATACACAAATAGTGGTGATTCCAAATTACCACTATTCATTTTGGTGAACCTGACTAGCTTACTCTCTTTCTTTTTGGTGTTAGATTTTCTTTTATCTTGTTAGTATTAGATTTGTCCTTTGTGATTGATCTTGTATGCTAATTAGATTTCATGTTCATGAATTATGTGTTCTTAGTTTAGTTCATTTACATTATATTGGTTTATGAGCTTTACTACCACTAGTCCTACTTATAACATTCTAGTTAGAAGAAGTCGTAGACTCATGGGTGCCTTTGAGCCTGAATCTTCTCCTTTCCTTAGGATCCCCGATGATAACTTGATTCTTCATTATTCTAATCCTACTATGGAGAAAAACTCTTCTCACTCATCTCATGATGAGAATGATGCTTTAAGGGTTCTTCCTGAACAAGTCCAAAAACTTTCCATCGAACTTGATAAAATGGGTAATTGGCTTCTTCAAGAAAACCATGGTCAAGATTCTATTCAAGCTATAGAGGCTCTTAAGAAAGTTCTCCGTGATAGTGATCAAGGTGTTAACCTCTTGCATGGTATTACTCATCTTGTGCATTCCAATGTTAAACCTTTAACTCAAGAGGCTCAAGATTTAGGTTTCACTACTCCTATCACTAGTGTTGAACCTCCTTCTAATCCTTTACCTAGTATTCCTATCTATACTCCTCCTCTGGTGACTGTGATGGTTCCCTCTATTCCTATGAGTGTTCCTCATGTGTCCCTTCCTACATCACAACCTTCATATCATAGTATTCCTTTCACTTATTCCACTCCACTTCCAACTGTAGTTCCTAGTGTTCCTCCAGTTGTGTCTTCTATTCCTGCAACTTCTTACACTTTACCTAGTGTGTCTAATGTTGCTACTCCTCCTATTTCCTCTACTAATTCCACCATCATTAGTTTGGCTCAAACTGTATCATCCTTACAACAACAACTTGCTTCCTTAACTCAAAACAAGTTTAGTATTCCTACATGTGACATGGGAAGTCCTTTGTCTAGGGATATTATCCGAACTCCTATTCCTCAGCAAGTCGATATGCCTCATGTTGAGAATTATAATGGAAAAGGAGATCCTATTCATCATGTTAAAACATTCCAAATCCTTTATAGTGATTATGCTCATGACCATAGGATTTTAGCCAAACTATTTGCTTGAACCTTTCGTGACAAGGCCTTATAGTGGTATTGTTCCTTGCCTCCTTATTCAATTGATTCCTTTCCACAACTTGCTAATGCCTTTATTCAACAATTTCAAAACAATATTGGCCTACAAGTGTCTTTGACAGATTTAATGCATTGTAAACAAAGTGCTAAAGAAAAGTTAATTGAATTTATTGGTAGATTTAAGCATTTGCATGCTCAGATTTCTCATCATGTTCTTGATATTGATATTCAACGTATGTTTATTTCAAATTTGCAAAAGGATAGTAGAGATAAGATTTTGCTTACTGAATTTACCTCTTTTCAACAACTTTGTGCAGCGCTTCATCATTATCAATTACAAGTGAGTCAATTTGAGAGCAACACTCCAATGGCTCATGTTCCCGTTGATAAGAGTGATGCTGCTCCTAATTCAAATAAGTTTAAAAAATTCAATAATTATGTCAAGATAAACAAACAAGCGAATGCAGTTTCTGATCAGGTTGCTGTTGCATCTCATAATGCCACTTCTGCATCCACTACTTTTTGATTAAATCATATGTTTACTCCTCTTTCTGAAACTTTACATGCTATTATGAATAGGTTGTTAGCTGCTAATATGATTACTTTACCTCCTATTTGACCTCTTTTACCTACTACGATTGCATCTAAATCTTTTGATCAAAATGCTTTTTGTCAATATCATCGTCAGAATGGTCATGATACTGAGAGATGTTATTCTTTAAAACATAAGGTCCAAGATCTCATTGATGCTAAAGCTTTATCTGTTGATAATCTGGATAGTAGTGGGAATCAATTTGTCTCTCCTCCTAATCAGAACCTTCAAATCTATATGAATCCTTTACCTACGCATGATACTAATACTATTGCTCAACCATCTGCTATGGAAATTGTATATGATTCAAAGATGGATGATCTTAATCATGTCATTAATCAAGTGGAGCATGTTGCTAAGTCTATATCTCCACCTCAGCCTTCACCTCAAGTTCAATCTCAATCTCTAGTTAAACCTAAACCTAAAGTAAAACCTCAACCTAAACATCGACAATAACTTAAGGATAAATGACCTCGAGAACTTTTGATTACCTTTGATGACTCTGAGATTGTTAAGGCTCCTGATGGTCCCCTTTACATTGCTGCTAGGGTTGCTTAGATACCTACTCGTGGTTGTCTTGTTGATCCTACCTCCTTAGTCAATGTTATCACTGAAGAAAATCTTTTTATGAAAAGCTTACAATGCGACTTCTATGATACATCAGATGTGTGGATTCAAACTTGTAATGGTTTTCTTTATCCCTCATTTGGTTCTATTACTTTACTGGTTGAACTTTTTGGAAAACTTGTGAACACTACCTTTGTTGTGGTTTCTACTTCTGATCAATTTCAAGTTAAGCTAGGTTTGCCTTGGTTAACTACCATGCATGTTATTGCTTCACCTATACACAAGTGTCTTAAGTTCATTCATGATGGTGAAGTGAAGATGATTAATCATAGTCTATATCGACCTTCTAGGCCTAGAGATTGTGCTACTCTGGATTTCTTTTGGCCTTCCTTACCTAATTCATGTCCTCCTCACCCTGATAATCTTTTTCAATCATATCAAGCCTATAAGCATCGTAAGATTCTTCAATTAAGCATACCTCCTATGGATCTTAATCATGGTCTTTTACCTACACCTTCGATACCTCCTTCAACTATGGCTTCTTGTCCTGTTAATCAAGTTCCTCCTACTAAATCTATCAAAGATCCTATGATTGCTCCTCCTATGGTTGATAATCCTATTGATCTTCCTATAAAACCTGTGAAGGATCCTGCAATTGTTCCTCCTAGTTCTCAACCTATTTCAAATAAATCAAAACATAATCGATCTGCTAATGAACATTGTAAAAAGTGTCGTGCTCATGCTAAAGCTAAAAGATCTCTACTTTCTGCAGATACACCTATGCATAATGTTGTTACTAATAATGATGTTCACATGTATGATTATGATTATTCTATTAGTATCTTAGATCCTATTTTGATTAATTTGGATGACGAAGATACTCTTGATGATACTGATAATGTTACTAATGAATATGAAACAATTGACATTGACATTGATTTGCCGAATATGCTTTCATCTCAATTAACTATTACACCTAGTATCGAAAATAGTGATTCTCAAGAGGATCCTTGTCTGGAACTGGCTATCATTCCTACTGTGTTGGATATAGTCCCTCTTGCGAGTTACCCACCTATGCTAAATGATATACAACGAGATGGGGAAAGTAGGTGGCATACTTGAGCGGCTTGTCCTTCATGGTAGCTTTGTTGTGTGTTTTCCTGTTGTGTTGTGCTTCTCTTGTAATGTGATTGCTAAATGTTGTTAGATTATTTTATATGATCCTTGTTACTCAGTTGGTACAAGGTGATGAAGGAATCGAAACTATTGTTCAAATTCCTCTATATGTATCTCTATTCTTCTATGTGTTGTTCAATGTTATGTTGTAACTGTGCTATTGTTCATAAATGTTTCCTTGTGTAATCTGCTTGGATTTGAGATATGGTAGCACTAAATCTTTTTGGTCTCCATGTCATGGTCTGAAAAGATTCTTCTTTGTATATCTTATGTGATCTTTCCTCCTTTGTGATTGTAGTTCTACTTTCTTTGGGGAATGATGTCAATTCATTTAAAATAATATCATATATATATTATCTTATGATCATACTGACCCCATGGTAGGTAGATCCCTTCTGTGTTCTTTATATGTTTCTGTGTTATTTCCCTTGATTTGTCTTCATCTGGGGGCATCTTGACGTGGAAACGTAATCAGTGGAGTTGTTTATGTTTCTGTTAAAGCCATTGTTCCTGTTAAAGTGTCAGCAATGACTTTAACGTGGGGGCATATGCTCTACTCACTTATTACACACATGCACTTATGAAAAAAATTCAAAACATGCTAAATCTTCTAAAGGTAACGCACATAAGTTGCTAAATCCTGAGGAAGACATGCACTTTAAATTTATTTTTCAATCTTTCTTTTTGGATTAACAACTAATCCTTAAAGTATGGATTTATATTAGGATCTCTTGATCCCTCCAGTTTCAAATACACATATATTGTGATCCCTTAAGATCGAAAGTGTCCTTAAGACTGGATCTCTTTTGTTTTTTATTTATTCTTATGGAATAGAATATTCCTAAGGATAAATCCTTGATGGGTTGACTAGTGAGTAGCCACATTCACTAGGTGGTTCAATTCCATCTTTCCAGTTGCACCTTTTTCTTGTGTGATTCACAATGGGACATAAGTTCTCATTGGGCGAGGTAATCACACTTTTTCTTTCTCTCTTTAGAGATATCTCTCTTATCTGTGATCTAAGAGTCGATGAAGACTTGAGTCCCTGGGGGCTTGGGATTTCTCTTTGTCCCTTAGATTATGATAAGATTATCTTGTTATTTTTATCTCCTTTACCAAGAGTTTGCATCGAGTCCATACTCTTGCTAAAGTGGGGGCTTAATGTATCATCTTAAAATGGAAGAACTTCCATGTTAAGAGCATTTAGCCCTTTGAGTAAGTCATTTGGGTTCATGTTAAGTGCCTTGATTGGGTCTTTGCATGTATTTGGCTTTCTCCCCGCTTTCCACTTGTTCTCCACACTTGATTTCTTCATTCTAGGTGAAATTAGGGTTAAGGTCTTAAGGACTTTCTTGATTTTTCCTCTTCCATGGCTCTATTTTCTAGGTAGGGTTCAGAAATGAGACCTCCTAGTCCTTCATCACATCATTCTGAGGATTTTCTATCTATTCCTGACACTTGGTCTATTCATTGGGATTTAATTCTTCAAGGTGGCCCATCTAGAGGAGTGTGCCCTAGATCACTATAAAAGGAGGCCTTCCTCTCTCATTTTTCATATCAAGTTGACATCACTAAATCATCAAGTTTTACAATCAAGCAAGTCTTCAAGCATTCAAGTGTTCAAGCATTCATCCATCAAGGAGTTCCATTGTTAGCTATTGAAGGATTCAATCTCCTTGGAGCCCCCTTGAAGATCCCTCCTTCTCCATTCATTCAAACCTTCTCATATGCAAAGATCAAATCAAGATTGGTGTTGAAGATCAAAATACCATTGATTGAAGACATCCTACATTCATTGAAGCATTCTTACTTATGGATTTGAGGATTCAAATCCTCTACAAGGACTTCAACATAAGCGAGGTGATTTGTTTCAATTACTTTGTTTATGCACCATATATTTCAATTCAATTTCAAGGTTAATTCCTAAATTGGGGTTTAACTAAGGCAAACCCCCCATACAACCAAAACCCCCATTTTCTTGTAGCTACAGGTGTGGAATCTCAGATCTGAGAGTGAATTTGGATACCCTTTTCGGCAATCTTTTAGGATCTGCGAACAAAATTGGAATCGGACTTCAAATAAATAATGTGGTCTTTGACCTTTTAAAAGGTCAAAGTTAACCTGTGTGAATTTGGAGAAAATATTTTTGGGTTTTGTCTGCCTCGACATTTCTAGTCCAGAATAGGTGATGGAATCTTCAAAAAGTTCATACAGAAGCTAGAATTTAGCATTTTCTAGATCTGCCCTAATTCAAGGTTAGTATTTGCACTTCAATTATTTCAAATTTCAAGCTTAATCCAACTATAGGGAAGTATAGGATTTATTATTTCTTTCATATTCTTCATAGATTGATTCGATTGTGTATTAACCTCTTGGTTGATCAAATTGGATCTCTCTTTTGGGAAATTGGATTTAGGAGTGAATCTTACATTTTCCCTACACACATACACAAATAGTGGTGATTCCAAATTACAACTATTCACTAACTTTAGAAATAATGGTTGTTTCTACATACCTTTCCTCCTCTTCTGAATCATCTTTCATTGCAACAAATACCACTTCAATTTCATCATCAATGTCAGTGTCGGTGTCATCTTCATTTTCTCCAACAAGGTAACAAGCCTTTTTTCCTTTATCTTTGTAATCTTGGTTGTCTCTGTTGTACTGTTGGTTTCCTTTGTTATTTCTTCTGCCAAACTTTTTATCACCAGATCGGTCTTTATCTTCCTCTTTCATGTTAGGACATCTAGCAGCAATATGGCCAACCTCTTTACAGTTAAAACAAGATAAAGGTAACTTTACCTTATACCTTCCTTTACCTTTTTGTAGTCTTCGGGCCATAAGTGCTTCAAGCTCATCAAGCCCATCTTCAGTATTATTGTCACTTCTATTCTTCATATTATGCTTACTACTAGATTTACCAATCTTAAGAGATGACATAAAATCAGACTCAACACTCGGTACAACACTATTGTCATAATTATTCATCTCAAAAGTTGTTAACTTTCCAATTAGACTATCAAGAGTAAAAGTGTTATTAGGTGAAGACCTTATTTCATAAATAGAAGATATTCTGATTGCATAGACATGCAACATTAAGGTTCTTAGTATCTTGCTTACCACAGTGTCTTCAGAAATAATACCTCATACATCTCGGATAGCATTGACTACCTCTTTGATTTGGTTTGAGTATTGTGTGATGCTCTCTCCTTATTTCATCTTCATGTCATCAAATCTACCTCTCAAGCTTTCATCTCTGGATCTCATCACATTCACATCACCACCATAAACTAGAGCAAGTTTATCCCACATTTTCTTCGCTATAATGCAATCCTTGACATCCTCAAATTCAACATCAGATAGAGCAGCAACAATCTCTATCATAGTAATATTGTGTTCATGTCAGTTTCTCAACTGATCAAGGGTCAAATGTCCAACATTCGGTTGTAAGTAGCCATTGTTGAGTAAATGTATAGCAGATTCTCTGATTCCAAATATGTGAAGTCTCATCCGGCTTTTCCATGTAGTGAAGTTATCTTTGTTCAGCTTTGGTACTTCCCTTTTATACATCTTGTGATCTTTCTGCTCAAGTCCTTAAAACTTTCTTCCAAGCAACCAATACTTCTCTGATACCAATTGTTAGAATAACTGAGAGGGGGGGTGAATCAATTAAATCAATTATCCCACAGTCCCATACCCAAAGATGTACCTTACAAAACAATTTCAATAATTTATGCAGCTCAGTAACATAAACTTGTTAGTAATGAATGTTGAATATATCCTATGGGGGAGTATTCAGAGCCATTTTGTAGCAGTTGCAATTGCACTCATGACTGTAATTGTCATTGATGTCAACATAGTGATCTACTGGAGATTAGTAGAGAAGCAGATAGTGTTTGAATTAGCACACATGGAGTATTACAGATCAAGCTATGTGGAGTTGAGGACTTACTCTATATTGTGTCCTAAGATCATGGTCAAGAGCATGTACAGAAATTCAATTATTCATGATAGTTATGTGTAATTCAGTGGAAGCAGTATTCAGGCAGTGTTCCTGAGAAGCGGCTTGTGGTAACTGGATGATATCTCCTAATCGGGATATAATCTAGGCATGAAAAGTTGTACAGTTTATGAAGACACTTTGGTGGTGACCTGGATGAGACAGCGTGGTGATAGGTCGCACATGTGAAGATTTATTGTATTTAGAAGCCGACAGTTTTTATGTAATTATGAAATATTATGTAACGTGTAAAGGTTTATATTTTGTAATTGGTTAAGCCTTGTATGCCAACTCATTTGTAATTACTTGAGTGTGGTATAAAGGAAGGATTATTTTCTTAATTTTGATGACAATGAAAGGAGAAATAATATTGTGATATTGTAAGAGGATATGCAAATTGCAAAGATCTGGTGAAGCAGTTGGTGCGGTTTGGCACAGTTAGAAGAGTAAAGATAAGTTGTTGAGATCAGTAATTATTTGGTATTATTCTATTGATTAATACAAAGATTAGTTGGACAGTGTGTTCAGTGATCTTTCCCTTGGAGTTGTTTGGACAGTGGGTCCTTCTGTCTTCCATAACTCTTAACCGGGTTAGAATCTTTTAACGAAGATTCAAAGTCTCCTAACAGGGACTCATATGTACTGAATGTATTTCATAAGACTCCTAACAAAGTCCATCCTCTCACAAGGAATTTTCATATTAGTACATCTTTTGTGGGCATCATTTCCACCGGGGTTTACTCTTTGATCAAGAGGTTCCCTAGTTAACATGTCTTGTGTTATTGTGTCATTGTGTATGTTTATCTTTATATGGTTATTGCTTACATTGATTACATGGTTGAAATCTATTAATAGTGATAAAAGTTGTATTTATCAGATAACTAATTTACCCCCCCCCCCTCTTAATTATCTTGGTGGACTTTACTTTCTAACAATTGGTATCAAAGCATCAGGTCCTTGAAGGAAAAGTTTAACAACTTAAGGAGATCTATGGTGACTCATTTCAAGAAAGAAAGCCCTAAATTTGATGGAGTAAACTATGACAACTGGAAAGAAAAGATGAAGACACATTTGCTATGTCTAGGACCAAGATATTGGTTGATTACAAAGAATGAGAAGACTATCATTGAAGAAGACAAAATTGAAGAATGTACTGATACAAAGAGAGATCTATTCATGTGTAACATACTTTCCAGAGAAGCACTCTTGTCAGCACTTCTGGAGAATGAATACAGTCAGGTAAAAATTCTAAGGATATCTCATGAAATTTGGTTAGCTTTACAATCTACATTTGAAGGTGATGTACATGCTAAGAGAATTAGATTACAGAATTGGATATGTTTATTTCAAGATGAAAAGATGATGGAAGATGAATATGTTAGAAGTTATATTGGTAGGATATCAGAGATTGTTGCAGGTATCAAAGCTTGTGAAGGAAACAAGACTGAGGATGAAGTGATATCGAAGATTCTAAAGACATTAACTCTTGTATTCAAGCAGACATCACAAATGATTGAGAAAGTTATACCTAGTACTGAGAAGTTTACCAGAGAAACTCTTCTTGGAAGATTAGAAGCAGTAGAGATAGGCTTGAGACAGTCTAGAGATCTACCTAGAATTGAGACAACATTCAGTGCACTTAGTGTTCGCCCTACTTTGTCAAGAAGTACTAGTGTCAGTGGAGACTATGCTAGTTGCAGCAGATCTAAGACCGAAGAAGATAGAAAGATTGAGGAAGGAATTGCCTTGCTTGTGAAGAGAGAACCAGATGGTAAGAAAATCTTTAAATGTTGGACTTGTCAAGAATATGGTCATTTCACATCTAAATGTCCTAAAAGAGTAAAGAAATATAAGAACTTTAAACCTAGAAAATCCAAAGAATGTTACTATGTTAATGATGAAGAACTTGAGGCTAGTGTTGAGAAATTCTTAAGTGAAAGTGATAATGAGAATGATGAGATATGGTGACTTCTCACAATAAGCTTTTACTGATGTTGACTAGGCAAGATATGTAGAAGATAGAGGTACTAGTGTTGGAGCATTCATTTTAGGTCCATCCAAGTCAATCTCTTGGATGAGCAAGAAGTAATATTCAATTTCACTATCCAGATTAGAGGAAAAATACATTGTAGTTACATCTTGTTGTACCTAGATAATTTGGATGAAGCAAATACTTAAGGATGTAAAAATAGTTTTTGATGAGGCAATTCCAATAATGCATGATAACACAAGTGACATTAATATCTCCAAGAACCTAGTGATGCATTAAAATATAAAATATTTCTATCTAATATCATTACTTGAAGAAGAAATTTGTTGAGAATAAATTAAAGTTGGAATATGTGTCAAACAAGGAACAAATTTCATATATTTTCACTAAAGCTCTCGCTAAGGATACTTTTGAGTAATGTGAGAAATTAGGGGAATAACATGTGAGAAATTAGTGGGATTGGGGCTAAATTAGGGGCCATTATAGAAGTTAATAAATGAGGGGATTTTAATAATTAAAAATTATTAATTCCCCACTTTTACAAAAATTAAACAATTAATTCAAATAATTTAATAAATTATGGTAAAAGGGGATAAAAGGGGGTAAAAAATAAAATTTATTTACCATGACATGAGACCTTAGGACAAGGGGAAAAATTAATGGTTATTCACCCTTAAAGGATTAAATAATTGGCATGATCATTTAATCGGACAAGTGATCAAAGACGAATTGATAGGACATAATGAAGATTAGAGGAAAATAACTATTAATTAATTAAATAATTTTAATTTTTAATTAATGAATGAATGACTTGATGTTGACGAATAATAAAAATCAAACATGTGACAGAGGAATAATTAGAAAATTGTGCAAGGGTGTTAGAAAATGGCGCAAATCCGTTTAAGAGCAGCACAAGCATGTTAGAAGGTGGCATCAAGATGTTAAAAAGTGGCATCGTAGGCATTGACCATTTTTAGTGTCTACATTTTGCCCCTCTTTGAGGCAACACGATTCTAAGCATTATTTCAAAGAAAAAATCGCATTAAAAATTTGCCTTGGTGGATCGAGAGAATGGACATAGGATGCCCCCATGAAAAATTAGGTAATTTTTTTGACATAAGTAATATTTTTTGAAAATGATTACAAAGGATTGATAGAAGAAGAGTTAGTAGAAAGCATAAATTTGATGAAGAGGAGTTATTAATGATGAAATCTTGCTTTCATAAGTGCCCTTTATCTGTAGAGCTTTATTTAATATGAAAAATGGATGTGGTACACCATGGAACATAACGTCATGGCAATAATGCAATCCCTTTGCAAAAAAATAGACACATTACATACAAGGAATGTTTCCATCCATCCTAAAGAATTGATGGACATACTTTCCTGAGAACTTTATAAGAAACACCCCACAAACAAAAGAAGAAAAAAAAAGACCATGAACCATCCCAACCACTCTCATCACTTAGTGATATCCTTGATTAGCATATGAACATGACCATAGATAAATCAATATAAGATAAGACATACTTAACCAAGCAAGTCAGCAAACATTCTAATGTTATTGTCAAAGTTGATTTATTGTTTGATGATGATGCCTGGTTTCAAGAATGAAGTACTTCGTCTAACACATATATCATTTGGTTTCAAGTATAATGCACCCTATTTAAGATAGATAACAATTTGATAAAGGAAAAATTAATGTTGATTGATTGATAAGACAAGTTTAATCTAACTGATTGTTGACTTGATTGGATAGTTTTTTTTTGTGATACATGATTTGTTAAGCACAATGTTTGACTTAGTTTTAAATTGTATGTCTACTCAAATTTTTCTTATCACAAAGGAATAGTTTATTAATGAAATGAAAAATGATTGGTTGCTTTTCATAATTTTTTTTGAATTTTTTGAATTTTTTGGATTTTATTTAATAAAAGGAAAAAAATCATATATATATTAAAAGATGGTACATAAGTTTGAGACCAAAATAACTCATCTCAGCCATGATACTACAACATATGCACATATTCTTGACAAAAGTAAACTATAAACAATCTAAAATATTTTGGATAATGGCCTTAAAGCCCTGATTTTGCAACATTAAATCACTACCCTAGAATTCCCATACAAAATTTTAATGGTATATAGAAAAAAAAAACCCATTAAACCTACGATAACTAAATCCTATTCTTCCATGGCTTTCGACAGAGATCCCATATCTAATTCCCCTTCGTTATGCATTTGGTCAACACCTACAGGTTTTGGGTCAAGAGGAATTGAAAGAGTTGAAGCCTCCATATTGGATTTATCCAAAACACCCACTGGTTGATCTATGGCAACATTTAGGTCTGGAAAATGGATCCTTACATCCCTCTCTTCATCAACCATTTTATGCTTGAGAATCAGTAGCAGGGCACTAACTTTGTGTTGTATTTGTAAAGTTAGTTCTTCTCCCAACACCATGTTGTGAAGTTGAATGACACTCTTAACGTGCCTATAGCTTTGTCTTTCCATTGATTTTTTATTCCCTCATAAACTATGATGAATGCATGTCCATTGAGTAGGTAACATCATGGAAAGAGGCCTCCAAGAAGAGAATTTCCATCCCAGAGATCATAATTTTGGACCGCTCGATGTAGCTTGTCTTCCAAACCCATGTTCTGTAGCACAACGTTTTCTACAACAATCTTTAAAAAAGACTCAGATTGCAACATGTCCATTGCATTGGACAAAAAAACTTAAACAAGTTGTGATGGGATCACAATTCATTTTGAAGTTGACAAAATAATCTCCTCCCCAATCATCCCACGAATAGAACGACAAATTTGCAGATGTTGAACAGTGAAAAATTTCCTAAGTATCCCAACAGTGACATGTCCTCTAATTGCTCATTCCCAATCTTCAACGGCTATATTGACCCTATAATTTATGGGCATGAAATTGACGTGGAACAACCTGCACTCATAGCACTTATGTACATCTCCTTCCTCCATGGTTGTGTCTCTGTGAATCATTCCAACAGAATGATGGAGAAATAACAAAATTAGAATTCACTGCAGTGAACTGTTAGGCCAAGTGCAAAGTGATTTAAATCGAAGAGCTATTGTAATTTATTGGGAAGCTTGGAATTTGAAACAGATTAGAAAGGAGTTTAATTCCCATTAATCGAAGATCCAGACGCCATAGGGATACCTGCAACAACACACACATTTGTTAATTAAAAGCATTTTCCTATTTTACATTGCATCCTACCACCATGTGCCACACAACATACATAATTAAAGTGAAGAGTTATCATTCGATTCCCGTATTAGTAACACATATTTACGAATCACATTGACATGAGAAAATTATCCTCATCATGGTACCACCCTAAGCCATAGTCTTGTCAACACAACTTGCAGTGAAATATATCCTTCTAAACGTGCTTGCTTAGATCAACATCGCATAAATGAAATAATAGTGTACTTGCAAAATAACTCATTATTTCACATGCCTACACAAACCTTATAAACCAATAACTAATCAAGCTCTAAATGAAATAAGATGTCCAGACTAGTACCATGTCCTTGTCACCTCCAAATTAAGCTCACTATCAAATTCCCATCCTAGCTCTTTACAAAACCAATACTACCTCGTGATTATCCAAACTTATATAACAAAGTCAAGGCTTGCTGCATAACATAATTGATCCTCCAATTGTGGCACTTTTTTTTTCTTAAGTTATTAATAATGAATCCTCTTCAACATGTAAATGTGAGACACCTATTATTTTTACCAAACTTATTCCATGTAGAAATGCTTGGGCATCTTCGTTCCTTGACATAAGTGGACTGTTTTAGCAGCAATTAGGTTGCCCTTAGAATTCCTTATGCACACCCTAGCCCCTAAGATGCCTGGGTTACCTCATGAAGCACCATTGAAATTTAATTTTGAGAAAGGATGTATGGGAGGTTTCTAAACAATTTGGTTTCTATTCACCTTGTTCTTGTTAATGCTCATAATGGAGCCATTAAAAGGCAACAATATATGAGGTCATATCTTGAGTACCTGATTATCTCAAGAGGAGAATATTGAGGTGCAAGATTTAGCTTTATGCACATAATTCATAATTGTTTTTGAGATTAAGAGCTAAATCTTTATTAATTTTTTTCTCAATGGGACTAACTTCCTTCCTAAAAATGTGTTTATTTCTTTCCCACCATAGGGACCAAATTATGGGTGTTGGGGAAATCACCCATATCCTTGCAAAAAAACAAACCCTGATAGAGAAGTGACCATCTTTCAAAAAGATCCCAAATAGTATGTGGTAATGCCATAGCATAATCTAACCTTGAAAGGATGAAATGCCAACATTGTTGAGAAAATTTGCAATGAAGGAAAAGGTGATTTATATATTTAATGTAATCTCCACAAAGAACAAAATTGAACTGATCAACAATATGCAACTTGGCCAATCTATCAAGTTAGTTAAGATTCTTTTCCTAAGAACCAAACCAGTAAAATTGCCAGCTTTTGGGGGGACTATATTGTTCCAACAAAATTGAAATGCTCTTTGTGCAACAATTTGAGATTCCTTGTAATGAATTGCTTCATATCCTTGTTTAACTATGTACTGGCCTAATTTAGATGGTTCTTGTACAATCCTGTCAATGTTATGATTAAAGATAATAAGTCTCTCTTGAAATGTATGAGATAACAAGTTTTTTTATTCAAACTAATAGGTAGACTAGTAACATCCTTGCATATTACCTTTTCAGATTCTAGTTCCACTACCATGACATAGTCAACTAGATTTTCCCCCCAAATTTGTGTTACTATAGGAGCCACCAAATAAAAAATCATTCATTAAGTAGAGAGATTTGTGTTCATTCTAAGAAACAAGCCAAAAAGTGACGCTTTCACCATTGTGAACATCCCATTTAATGTAGGAGGTAATTGCATCCCTAGATGTTGTAAAAAAATTCCACATGGTTGATCCCTTAGGTGGATTTGCAATTGTAAGTATTCTGGAAGGATCACCGGTGTCTAGGTACTTAGCCCGCTTTAACTTACTCCAATTTTTGTTTGGATTTGAGAACATATACCACACTAATTTTTCACCAAAAGCCAAGTTTCTATTAGCAATATCTTGCATACTTGCTCCCCCCATTTTTTTAATCTTCTTTCAGCTTATCTAAATAAATTAGAGGGACTTTATTAGACCCATCCATGTTACCTCTCCAAAGAAATTTTTTGATAACTTTCTCCATCTTCTTAACAATGGACACTGGTTCTTTCAAAACTACTAGGGAGTAGTTCAGGATTGTTGATAATATTGTTTAATTAAAAGAATACGACCTGACAGTGAAAGCCACCTAGCCTTCCAAGATGATATTCAATTCTTCAATTTTTCTACTATACCATCCCATAGAGATAGCTTGTTATTGCCTTTGAAGAAAGGTATACCTAGATAAGTGCTAGGTAGGTCAACCTCTATAAATCATAAGGTCTACATGATCCTCCTTTTAACAGATGGTTTTGAATGAAAAATAAAGACCCTTGATTTGTTTGGGTTAATCTATTGTTTGGAGACTAGTGAATATTGATCTAGAACCTACTTAATCTGCCTTACTTCTTGGATTGTATCTTGCCCAAATAAACATGTATCGTTTGCAAATAATGAGTGAGTAACAAAGATATTAGTCTGAGGTATATGAACTCCTTTCCAAGTCCCAAGAGCATGTTTACCAACAATTGTCTGATTGAGTGTCTCTTCCATTTTGATGAAAAGGAATGGGGATAAGGGGTCTCCTCACCCTACCCCTTGGGTTGCATTAAAAAGACCCATTGGTGATCCATTAACAATAATTGAAAACTTTTCCCCTTTAACACATGCTAGCACCCATTTTCACCATATACTAGAGAATCCAAATTTTTGAAACACTTTGTACAAGAAGTTCCAATTTACTTTATCATAGGCCTTCATCATGTCCAATTTGACAACACAAGATGGATTATGATGTTTTTTGATGGAATGGAGAACTTCATGAGCCACTAAGGATCCTTCTGCTATTTTTCTACCTGGCACAAATCCACCCTGCTCAACTCAAATTAGTATGGAATTCATATGTTGGAGTCTGAGATAGATAGATTTGGAGAAAATCTTATAGATTGTATTGTACAAAAAAAAAGGGCATGTATTCAATTAAATTTTTAGGCTGCTTTGTTTTGGGAATAATTGCAATATTTATGGAGTTAAAATGGCTCAACATGACTCCATTTTTATGAGACTCCTCCAATGCCAACAATAGTTCAAAACCTAGGACATCCCACATTTTATGAAAGAAGAAGGTTGTGAAACCATCAGGACATGATACTTTGTCTGCAGGTAGTGAGAAGACCACATGTTTAACTTCATTTAGGGTAAAAGGTCTCATTAAAAATTCATTGTCCTCTCTAGTAACTAAAGATGAGATGTACTTGATGGGGAGATCTAACTCACAAGAGCACTCTTTATCTTCTCAAGACCTTTTCTTTGGTCTTCCTAGGTTATTCCACTCTACCCTACCTATAGGTCTCTACTATGGCTCCTCTACTCCCTTTAAATCTCTCCAACAATTTCAAACTCTCACCTTAACTTCCCAGCTCTCATTGTGCCCCCATAGGTTCAATCTTTCCACCATACTCCCAAACTTATCCTAGCAATGGTAAAGGGTGTTATCATTGTCCTCCTTTAAATTCCTACCATTATTGATCCATTTATTTGGATTCTTGCATAATTTACCCATCGGGTTCATGGATTCCTAGTTTTAGGCCTTGTAGCCTTTTTAGCCCCAATTAGGCCTCCTAGAAACTAAATACTTGCTTTTCTCAAAAACTATCCTTAACAATCCATTGAACTAATTGTGTATTCTTCATAAGACCACCCTAGGCTCAAGGATTTTCTAGGTTTTAGGTCTTCAAGTTGTCTGTACATAGGACTTCTAGTAAACCCCTATTTTCAAGGGTTTCTAGGGCATGTGAACCAGTCAGGGCTCTTTGCTTTCAACAGGTGCTCAAATCAACTCCACCACTCTTCTCCTTGCATTAACTTATCCAGGACACATGCCCCTACACATTCCAATCATTTATTGGCTCAAACCAATCCATCTAGCAAGTCTTCTTGCCTCTGCACTGTACAAGCTCCTAGCTAGAATTCCACTAAACTCGCCTAGGGCTTGTTTGGAAAATTAGCTCCCCTACACACACAGACCCTAAAATACATATTTACACTACTTACACAGTCCCCTACTTTATTCCAAGTGGCCATTAGATTCCAACCACAGGAACTCAAGTGGGACTCATTTTTACATGACTGGTTCTGAACAAGACAGTGAACTAGTGAAACTTCAAGAATTTACAAAATGAACAATAAAAGTATTAAAATACCAAAATAAAACCACATATAGTAATTACAAAGAAATTATTAAAGGCTCGGTACATTAACTCAATCCATTAAAGATCTGGATGAAGGCTCTATTGCAATTACAGTCACAAGCTTGTCTTCCTTCCCAACACTCAATCCGTACAATCTGAGGTATAACCTTTAGATTAGGGTTTGTTTGACCTTAAATAGGTTGTCTCCTCATGCTCAGACCCTAAGATCAGGTCTTGAACACATTTAAAGCTTCTTCCTACATTTTAGGAAATGTTGTCATGAGCAACTTTTCATCTTTTTGCCAATTTTGACTTTCTCTTATCCTCACATGCACACCTCGACTCAAATCACTCCATATGGACATAAAACACTTAAAAACATTAAATATATAAATTCCACTCCATTTTGGATTCTTGGTCAAATTTTGACCACCTTTGACTTTCCTAGGACTCAAGCCTATAACCTATTTGATCACAACAAAGACATGACTCTAACAACTCCTATTTACACACTCACTCCACAACAAACATAGGACTTTATCCTTAGTCCTTATTACCTTGGTGGTTGGCTAGAACCACCTACAAGAAAAAAATTCCAAAGATCTTACTCTAATACCTTAAGGTGCTCCTGCACCAGTACTGAAGGATATCTGAACCATCATAGACATTGATAGGATGAACATTATGATCTGAAGCAAGTAGGTTTGTAGAAAAATCAAGGCCCTCTTCCTAAATTTCTTGGGCAGAGGTAAGATGATTGTTTGAAATTGAGCCTTGAATTCTGAAAATTGTATGTGTTTCTTTCTTGACTTGAGATGAAGCATGAAAATATTTATTATTCCTATCTCCTTCTCGTAGCCATAACTCTCTAGATTTTTTTTGCCACTAGATTTCCTCCCTTTTACATAGTTCCTCCCAAGAACTTTGAATTTCCTTATGTTTTGAAAATAGGTTAGCATCTAGTCCATTTTGTATAATGTGCTTATTGATCTCATTAAGTTCAGCTTCCACCTCCTTTTTCTAAGAAAATATATTTTTGAACACCTAGACATTCCAAATAGCTATTTGAGATTTGATGTATCTTAATTTTTTGTGGAATTTATACATGCAAGTGCATGTAGTGAAGGGAGCACTAATCCACCATTTTTTAAGAAAGGGTAGAAAATTTGGATGATGAAACCACATCTTCTCAAACTTAAAGGTGGACTTCTTTTTACCCTACTAATTCAAATCAAAGATAATCAGGGATATAGCATAGTGGTCTGAGGAAATAAGTGGAAAAATCTCAGAGGTAATTTGTGAAGAAGAGTTGAACCAAGAATAGGATAAAAAAACCTATCCAAGTTTTCAAAAAACTGCAAATACTTTTTTCTCTGATTGGTATAACTGAAAGTCCCATTGGAAGGAAAGATATCAAATAGTGCATTATCTAAAATAAAAGAACTGAAATCCTTCATTGTTTTGATAAGAGGGTAGATGCCTCCTTTTTTATCATTCTTGGAGAAAATAGCAATAAAATCTCCTTCCAAAACAACCTTATCTAGTTGTAATATTGAAAGATCATTTGCAAAAACTTCCCAAAGAAGATCTTTCTCTCTAGCAAGAGTAGGACCATATATATTGAAAAGTATAAAGTGTAGGTCAAAGAACTTTACATTCAATTGTTACCAATCAACCTCACTTCTAGAAACCTCCATAGTAACAAATTTTGGATTCCACAATGTTATTATCGCACCCAAGTCTCCCTAAGTAGGTACAATAGAATATTTCCATTTACCACATTTGGCCATTGTATTATGAAATGATTATTGTGAAAGCTTGGATTTTTGTAGTAGAATAATGCCAAGCCCGCAAGCATCCAATGGTTTCTTGATCTGGAATCGCTTGTCAAAGGCATTAAAGCATTTGACATTCCAGGATAATATCCTCATTGACCTTGAGGAGATCATAAGGCTCTACTCATTCATTTTCTAATTGAGAAATAATCAAGAGTTTTTTGCGCATCTATTTCAATCTCTTGTTTAATCTTAGCTGACTTAGGTTTCCTACCCCTTGTTTTTAGGAACTTTATTTGTGTCAGAAAGGACTGTAGGGGTATGATATAGAGAAAGGATTTATGAGAATTCAACATATGTTGTGGCTCCCTTCAAGCTCACTTGATCTTCTTGAGGCAACAAATTACCCTTAAAACTGCTTTCTATTACTTCCATAGTCGATTAAGAATTAACATCCTTATGATTCCTCTTAGAATGAGTTAAATTAGATGACTTGTGCCCTTGAAAAATCTTGGGAATTAAGTTATCAAGGGTAGTTTGGATATTGCCACCCATAGTACCCTCATCCATAGGTGTGTGAGAGTTGTTGACCAAGGCTAGCTCAATAATATGACAGGGTATAAAGTTGGTACCCTCCATAATCACTTCATTTGTAGATCTTTCAATCAAGTCCATAGCAATAGAAACTAGTGGTTCCTATGCCATAGATTCTAAGTTACATGGAGGAACAACTAATTCTTTGTTCAAATTATTAGCTAAATCATTTTCTATGATCCCATAAGGATAAGTAGTTAATTCACAACTCTTGCATGTCATCTGTAGGCAATTGGAAGTGTGATTGAAAAGATCATCACAACGGAAACTAGAGACATGTGGGCCAAACAAGGGGAGTTGGATTATGAAATTTTTATCATGGGAAAGCTAAAGTGTGAGTCCTGAACCATTCACCTTAAGAAGGTTAAGATAAAGTGGAGGTTGCAGCAAAGAAAAAGAGTTGATCAAAGAGGATATGAATTTATACACAAAACTATTGTCCCCCACAGAATACTTATCTTGTAGAATCAAAGAAAGGGGTTTAAAATTGTCCTTACCCCCATTAAATCCTACAGTTGATTTAGTAACTACCCGAGGATTCATGAACTCCTTTGACCTAATACCTACTATCTCTTGTTGAACCATTTTCTACTTATGTTGAGGAGTAACATGGTTACCTGAAAAATAAGGACTATTTGAGGCATGAAGTTTCTTAGACTCCAATTGATCACACATATCCATATTGTGTCCAAGTTTATGACACCAACAAAAGACATTATGTGAGGTTTTAACAATAATTTCCTTCTCCCACTGCCCATTCTTGGTTGATAACAATAAGGTACTAGGTAAAGGTTTGGCAGTATCAAGCATGAGCCACATTCTAACAGGTAGAGAGGGGTCCTTATAGAATGCAAGATCATGTTTTAAAAATTACCAATTTGGTTTTGCCATAATTTGAATGAGATGTGTCTCTTTATACTCTAATGAAATGTTTGGTAATTTAATCCAAAAAGGATGGAATCTATCATGGAAAATAGGGGATTTAAAGTTTGTAACCCAAGTCTGCATACAAAGACCCAATCCTTCCATAACCCAATGCTTAATATTAAATACATTATTCCTTTGAAGAGGAGAATTAAAAAACACACAAAATATGCCCTCATCTTGATCAACATAAAAACTCTCGAAACACCCTCCCACTCATCAAATATGACATCTCTAAGTTTATTAATTTAAAAGAAAACTTATAGAACTTATAGAGAATAGTTCGATGTCTCAAATATTACATTTGTGGAAGCATAAGATCATCAGGGAAAACTATTGAAATGGAACCTTGTCTTTCTATTGGATTCTTAGTACCCTAATCTTTCTGCAAAGTGCCCTTATGTAAAGAATTTGCATTCACATCAATGGAACCCACTTTTCAAACCCTCTTGATAGTAAAATTTGGTTTCTTATAGCCCTTCTATTTCTTCCATTTCCTCTTTCTTTTAGGTTTATTAGCATTAGCCTTCAATGTGAAATTTAGAGGAGTATATTTGTAGTCCTCCAATCCTGTTGGTTTTTGTATAAAAGGTTTATTTGGATTGAAGGGAGTCCTTGGTACCATGTCCTGGGGATGAGACAATGAGATAGGTGGCTGATCAAATGGTTTTTGTTTTCCCTTTTCCAACCCAAATGCCTTACGAGTGTTTCTTTAACATGTATTAAGAGGCAGCACACATTAAATCTACTTCCCTTTGGTAGAAGAGGGTAACTTATTTGCAACTTTTTGGCTTGCCTTTGGCACCCAAGTTTTAAAATTTCAAAACCAAGCTCCATGGAGTAATTTCCTCACTTTTTATCTTATTATATTGGTTTTGGGATAATAATGCCTTTGAGAAGCTTTGTAAATGGGTAGCATGTGAAGAGATTTTGAACTTGAACACTGAACCAAATAGTTCAAAGTTCAAGGTTCAAATTGATCAGTCAGAAAGTACAGCTCAAAAAAAGAAGCAAGTTCAGGAAACCAAAGTTCAAAATATTTTTGTTCAAATGTTCAAAGTTTCATGGCTCAACATCACAAGTGAAAATCCAAACAATACAAAGCACAAATTAGAATCTCAAAGGGCATGGAAATAGTTCGAAGATTAGAATAATTCAAAGGCACCTAAAATATGTGACATTCTGACACTAAGAGAATTGTAAGCCTGATTCAAAATGTTATGAATGGAAGGCTTCCCTCTATCATTTAATGGGATGATCATTTTATCTTGAAGACCACAACACTTATAGATTGAAAGTAGAGAAAATTATGTAACTTCTTGGAACAGTGCATGAAATATTTTAAATGTTGATAAAGATTCATTCCTGAAATACCAAAAGAGGGAATGGAAGTCCCAAATTGATAGTTTAGTGACACTTTTCTAAAATCTTAGGTTGCAATTGAGGAATGTTGGACCCTAATCACAAGTTAGGATCCTTGTAAAATGTTCATGTATGTATAGGCAACTTGGCAAATCACTCAACAAAATGCCAGGTTGAATTCTGAAGTTTGAGCAAGTTGGGCGACACTTACATATGGAGGATGGATTAGTATTTATGAATGGAGTCAAGCCAAAAAATGCAAGGTAATATGTTTTCTTTTTTAGTTGGCCTCGAATAATGTTCCATGAAATTCAATCCCTACTGGTGGTCTTACAAATGAACGCTGGGATGTTTCTAAAATTAATAGCATCTCGATGATAATGAACTTGGTACTTTTTATGGCAGTGAAAACCCAAATAGAGTCGCTATGTCCAACAAATAAGTCTACCCCCGAGCACAAGATCATATATATAGACATTCAAAGCTTTAAGAAAATATATGCCCATATGGTATCAAACCTGCAGGATGCAGATATTCATGTAGTACCCCTCCATAGTTTTCTTTCCTGTTATTTTGCCAAACTATTTTAGGCCACTTTTATGTGTGCGTTAATATTTCAGTTTTATTATGATTTTAGATGTATGAGACTTCATGATGAATTTTAATAAATGGATGTTTATGATGTTTATATTGATTCAGTTATGTGTTGTTAGTTATGATGATGTTATACTTATTTTGAAATGATGTTAATCATGATGATTATACTTACCCCATACTTGCATGTGTATGGTGTTCATGTATGGCTTTATATTTATGTTTGATGTGCTTGATTTGGTTGAGGGATGGAGTTGTAGTTACTTGCTTGCGAGATCCACATGATCGGTTGATCCCTTCCATTGTCTGTTATATTTCTATACATATATGTACATGCTTGTCACTTATGCAAGTTTGCAAGTACAGGGCATCGACTTCCCTAAATTGTCAGGATGAGCATGCCCTATTTCTAGTCTCAATGGTAAAAGAGGGGAGATAATATTCATGTTCCAAATCCTAACCTAAGCCATAATATTGTGCTGAAATAGTGGACAAGATTTTGCTATTCCTACCCCTTTTAAACTCATCCAGTTAACGTGAGTTTATACCCCTG